>CM060900.1:204461478-204598978 GCA_030762935.1 Hymenopus coronatus | reverse complement strand
GGACCAATTTAGTGTATATTGTGTACTAGCATACCTGTTTAGTAGAGTAAGCCTTTTTTGTTTTGTTCTTGTCGTGTTTTTTTTCTTTTTGTAATAAATGATGCTCTGTAGTATTTGAGTTCTACCTGCCTGCCTGCCTGCTTACACACACACCAACACAGTGTCTTCTTATACCTACGACGCAGATAACTGAATTGCCTAAAGCAATGCTGATACTTAGCTAATGGAATATCATATTTGTGGTCGAAACCTCAGAGTACCGGCAAATACTCTGCTTTAGTTTTATAGTGGGATCGTCTACTCCACAAAAAGTGAAAGCAGTCGATAGAAATTACAGATAACAGAATGTATTTAGAAGGGCTAACGTTGTGCTCCATGGTTGAAGCAGAGACGTCTCCGGCATGTTAGGGGTTTAAAAACAGCACGTCATTCTCCAATTACTTTGGTTAAAACATTTAACCAAGCAGCATGTATGTATCTGACTCAAACGCACATTAAGTACATATCACTGAACACTGAACTGTTTCTTTGCACCTTACATACAATCCCTTTTAAAGGCGATTGCCTGAATAATTCCATTTTGTTCTTGACAGTGTTCAGGGAGACACGAAGTGTGGCTTAGTCCAGACTTGAAATCTCAAGCATACGTAGAATTCAACAAAGATGATGAACATGTTTCATTGAGCAGGAAGTATTTTCTTTGCATTGAATTTGGAGTGTGTTTGTTACTAGCGGATTAGTTCTATAATCACCCTAATCATATCTGTGTGCTTTATATTCTTCTCCTCAATGTAGCTTTTAACCCATATTCCTTTAGAATGTGTCACGGAAAGATATTATTATTATTATTATTGCTACTACTACTACTACTACTACTACTACTACTACTACTACTACTACTACTACTACTCCGGATAGTAGTAAGCCTACTAGCATAGTAAGATAGTAAGCCTACTAAAATATATTTATTTTTGAAACTAAAATAAACACTAGCACAAAGAAATGCTGCGTAGATTATTCTGGAGTTGTTAAATAAATTACTCCTCAATAAACAATGTGAAAACCAAACAAACTCCTGTACCTTTACTGTTTATATTACCTACAGCTTTAATTTAATTTTTTTTGAAATTATTAAAAAGTACACAGTGACGTGTATATATACACATATATATTGCCTCATTTCAACATACTTGTTATTATAATTCTTAATCAACTTAAAGTGTTCGCTGATAAATACTTCAAGCCGGCAGCTACAGTCCGTTCATACGGCACCCTAAGTGGTGGATACTGATGACACATGGAATGAAATTATAATTATGAAGGAACATTTTGGAAGCATATGTTTTGGCTTAAGTTTGGATTACCTCTCTGGCATTTGCCAGTTATGACAGAAGAAAACCTGGAAAGCCTCAGACAGGGAGGACGGCCTTAGCGGAAATTCAAACCAGATTTTCAATTCACAAGCTTTACTTTAATTATCTGGGTTACTGTATTCCAACCACGTAGTCTCCTGGGAATAAAGAGCAGGGGAGGTGAAATGAATCCATGCGCCCTGCACTCCACAGCTGTAAGGTGCTGTAATTTGTTTAAAGATGTACACCTACTTGAATAGTATAGCCTTTAGTATTCCGGCCACTTGATTCGGAGCAATGGTGTTTGTGTAAGGTGAGCATGTCTTACTGGCTTACCAAAACACAACATTTAAAATTGCTCACAGTGGAGCGCGGTTAGCTATACAAATGTGGTTTTAGTTTTTGACGAAGAATTCTACCTAATCATTACTCTGATCCATTCAAAACAAGAACTGCGCAATATGCAAGAGTATCGATGTATTAATTTACCGTCACAGATCGAGAGTACAGTGCAGTTATGTATATCCGGATGAGCCCATTAAGGAACTTCTTATGAGGGAAAGCCAGTCATTTATCTGGATGGAACATGTTTACTCAGCAACCACACTGTTAGAAAATGTTGACGGAGTGATGGTGTTATCGGAGTTTGTTTTGACAGAAATTATGGTAACTGATTAATAATAATCCGTGTTTTTTTTTTCAAGCAAAGTTCTTAAATAGGCAGTAGTGATTTAAAAAAACTGGGTCTTTAATGATTATTGTAGGGAAATGCGCGGTGCACGTTTTAAGAAGTTGGCTAGAGATAAACTTATACAATCTCTATTACCATATGCTGCATATTTTTGGGACTATAATGTTTCGAGTGAGATGTAACTGTTGCAGCTTAAAAAACTAGCCAGGCAAAGACTTGCAGTCATGACATCACAGTATTAGAGGCCTTCTACCCACATAGAGAAATTGGAACAGGAGTTTTCCATTAGCGTTAGAATGGTATTTGTAAAATGTTTATTTTTATTGAAGGTCCTAGTGACAAGTAAGGAGAAATCCAGCAACAAATAATCCAGTGTACCGGAGGTGGATCCTTTGACTCTGAGCTTTCTCAAGCACTATAATGTAATGAATGTCATTTTCATATATGATGTTAATGTTTTGGCAGAATCCGTTTATATTTGCTTTTTAAACTTATTTACACTTTATAGTGCAGGTGTGAGCGTAATCTTTCAGCTTGATATCTGCTCCACTGACTTAGTGCTCATAACTGATCCTGTGTGAAGCGCATTCTGCGGCAACAGAGATAAACTGGGACATCCCTCTCAGGAATGACACTGCCTGTGTCGGCGTCACACCGTGGAGTTGACAATCTTGTTCTTCTTATTACTCATGTCCGAATGTTAGCCACTCGATTTCAGCGTGCGGTATATTGTTTGTCTCATTTGCTATCAAACATGTAGTTCCGCTGAAATTTCGCATGATGCCACGAGAGAAGAAATCACAGCGAATTGTTGATGTCGTCCAAATAGAAACGCCACTTTAATATACAGGGAAGGGGTGAATAAGTGCAAATAATTTGATATTTATTAGAGAACACTTAAAAGTATCTTACTTTGTCCGCTTATTAATAGCATTGTCATAAATGAAGCACACATTTCAGCGTGCAATGTGTTTAGAACGGCCTTGCTGCTCCTATATTTACAACCATCAAGCAACGGGAATCCTGTGTTTACTAAAACTCGCACACCGCCGACTTACATTCACGTGACTCACAGGTAGGAAACAAGGAACTGATTCAGTCGCAATTTTTTTTTCCATTTATATAGCCCCCTTCAACATCTAAAGTCATATCGGGGGCTTTCCACTTGCAACAACTAGTTGTCTGTAGGTTCTTTTTACGTTGGTTTAAATAATTTTGTTTTACTCAAACACGCACGCATTCACACTCACATACAAATTTCCACTCTGTGGGGGATAGGGAATAATTCTGGATAGAGAAAAATTCCCTGCCCCAGCCGGGAATCGAACCTGGGACCCCCGAGCGCAAACTTTTCTTTACGTAATGAATGAAAAAAGTTACAAATGGCGTGTTATTTATGGAGGCCCTTTAACTACTGTGGTTCTCAGCGTCTCATTCTAAGCTGGGCGCGAAAGGCCGCTTAATTTTGTTCACAGGACTCTCTATCGGGGTTGAGGTTCTTTTACTATCGTAAATCTACTACACGGGACCAACGGCTTTACTTCCCTTCCAAAGGAAGCCATGCTAAGGATTTTTACACCCCAAAAAATCCATCGTAAGAATGACTTTACATATGCTGAATTAGCACATATTGATTCAATTTGTGCCGCAAATGGGGAATCTGCCAATGCTGCGAGGGACTGTATCACCCGCGATTTCTAAATCATCTTTCCCAAAGTCGAACGTTAACTGCAGTTTATCATCATATCTGTGATACATGTTCACGTAACCCACGATTTGAAGTTTTTTTTTTTTAAGTGTCGAGGTGTAATTTTAATTTCCCACCATTGTAAGAGTAATGACGGTTATTCTGTAGTTTGAAGAATGAAGTGTAAATGGTTACACGTTGGTTTGAGTTCTGTTTTTGTTTAACAAATCCAAATTTAAATAAGGAGGTCATTGTGTTCAATACTTTTAAAGTGATACTGAATATATTGTGAATCCTAATCATAAAGTACTGTATAAAAACGAAGACGTATGGTTCTGTCGGTTGAAGTTTCAGTGCGACCGAATTTCTTCCCACACATCGCACCAGTTTAATCGGGCAGGGCAAAGAGTAGAGGGCAGAGGAGGTTCAATCCTGTAACCTGTTATATAAACAATCACCAAAAATCTGAGGTAGGGAACAATAGCCACCCTAAAACATCTTGATAGTTTTCTCGTGAACATAGCTTTAGAAAATGGCTAAAAAAGCTGCAAATACTGGATCATCATGTCGTCCTCTAACGCTGATACAAATATGTGCACTTTTTCACCTCCCACTCTGCAGATTCGCAGTTTAACAGTGAAAGGGTTATTGGATGAGGAAACCGTATACATAATAAGGAGGTAAACATTTATTACGAGAATTGTAATAGTGTCTTTGCTTATATCAGCCATGAACATAGATGCGCACCTTACTGCTCACAGTGCTATACGTTGCATCAGGTGCGTAGAGCAAAAATGCATTGGCAACCGTTCTCTTCTGTTTTGTGGCGTGCAACGCCCTCGTCTTACTGGGGGAAGAATTTGTGACGAACAACTTCCAGGCCTAAGTTTAAGGAACATTCCCGGCATTTATCAGTTAAAAAGACTGAAATCGGGGGGGGGGGCGAATGTCCTAGCTGGATTTATTTGAGCCGTGGACTTTCCACTCACGAGTCCGTACATTAACGAGCTCGGTACTATTCTCCACTTTACATAATACTTCTGCTCAGTTAATTTATAATACATAGCTTAAAATTCACGTCTCTACGAATTAGGAGTTATCCTGACTCACATTTCTAGGCAATACCGCTTGTTTTTGTTGGATCTCTAGGGAGGTCTTGTCCATTGGTCATTATCTACAATTCAGTTTTCTTTCCTGTTTTCTATAACGATATTTGTATATTCTCTTACGTACTGCCGCTCCTCTAAATGAATTGCATTTATGACTTTTGGCACCACTCTTTGCTTTTTATTATGTATTTTGCATTTCGCTATTTAAGCAAGATAAAATATTATATGTGTTCATTACATACAGGCACTACTTGTGTTGTTTAAGAGTCATTAAGCATGCTGGCACAACTAAATGTTGCGTAACCTCTATTGTTTTTTTTTTTTTTTTCTGAATGGAGGGTGGGATAATCAAGGCGTGGACCGCGCGACACATTACCCGACATTGTGTTTGTTCCGACCTGTATTCAGAATAAGTCAATTGGATTAATGTCCAGATTAAGCAAGGCTGGAATACTTGTTGGACAATGCAAACGATGCAAGTAATACAATAAGCGTGCAGTGTGAAACCGCGCGGAAGGTTCAACATTAAGAGAAGAGTGTTGGCGTGGTCGAGTGATAACCACGGGGTCACGTTTTTAATAGGAATAAAGGATTAGGATTATCCCAAAAGGGGCCCCTAATCACTAGGGCACAGAACCGCACTGTAGCCACTGCGGCCCCTTGCGAGTTACGTGGCCTTTGCGAGGCAGAGATAAAGCCAGAAACCCGAAAGGTGACCAGATCTAGCACGAATGGACGGTGACTACTAACGATTCCAGATAGAACATAGCCAAAGTAGCCCGGCGCATTTCTACAAGCCCCCGAAACACGGTGTCACCCCAAAGGATTCCGGAGGCAGGTCCTAACCGGGAGGCCCTCGCAACGACACCAGGAAGAAATCTTCAGACAGCGCACAGTCAGCGCTCAGTAGCAACCCGTCGAACACCGTCACGCTGTCCTTCAATCCTGAAATTGATGACAAGAAAGTGATGGGTACAGGAAATGACGAGCACGAAAGCCATGAGAGAAGTTGAGCCACCTGCATTCACCTACTAACCCGGGAACCCACAAAAAACCTATTGGGCAGGGTTGCCGGTCGCCGGTTATTGATCCGGGATCTCCCGAATGAGAGCCATAGACACAATTACCTAAGCCATCCCGCTCGACAGCAAAAGGTTTAAATAAAAGTTTACTGAAATAAAAACTTTAATACAAAACGTATCGTTTTGCTAGGAAAAAAAAAACTAATTCAAAACAGTATATATGCACACACGTACACGTATACACACATAAGATGCCTCTTGGTTTGCGTGAACATGATGTGAACGATTTACGCGCTAAATTAATAGCATGGCTTCTGTGACAAGTGAGCCGTACACACAAGAGCGAGCATTACTGCAGCTTTTAGGAGAAACTGAAACGTAAACATTAAATTTTCACACAGAAAAATGAATAGTCCGTCCCATTAGCGCAGTGATAGCGCACCTTCCTCTGGCACAGGGTACCCGGGTTCGATTCCCGGTAATGGCATGGGGATTTTCTCCTGCGCTGGGTGGATTGGATGTGTGTCCTTTCATCATCACCAGCTCGTGGAATTATATTTGCCTGAACGCCGAGGTCCAGTTGTGGTCTCTGCCACGTTTCCGTCTCGGCCATGGACCGACCTTCGGGTCGAATATTCGTCAATATCATCATCATCATCATTAAAATAATCATATATCGCATCCGAGGTTTTGGCCTCGCGTCGTTTTCCCCACTATACACTTACTATTACTTTGCGTGTAGTAAATAGCAACATGAAAACTGTGAAAATTACAATGTCGCAGAAGGAAGAGCGCATGTGCTAAATTAATGAGCAAAAGTGCAATATAAGCGATATAGGCAACCTCCACGGATGGATGCCACAGGTACTGAAGAAAATTCAGTTTAGGATACAATTAGCAAGTTTGTAAATAAGAGCACCCGTTTAATTTTAATAAGTGAGATTTTATGCACTTATTGGAGTGAATGTAATATATTAAATGCTGCGTCTTTCTTAACGTTATATTTAGTTATTTTGCATGTATTTCCTAAGTTACGCCAGCAAATAAGCGTCTATAATAATAACATTTTACCTGCATGTTATATACATTTAAATGCACTGAGAATAATATTTTTCAATGAATTCATTGACAGTTTTTCTAGTGTAAACTTTAAAGTGATTTTGAACAATATTTTTTTACTTATCGGAGGATGAATATTTACCCTTACAAGTACATGAAATGTGTCTAGTATGGATAGCTTCTGAAAAGCAGCTACAATATCGTAATGCATGTTAGTATTGCTTATCGGACTCATGGGTCTTGTTAGCTACCAATTCACGCGCTATCCTGTCTCGTTCGGTATATCATAGAAGAGTTTACTATCTAGATTGGCGTTAGAGAAATGACACGGAGACACGGAATTTTTCAAATTTAAGGAAATAATAATAATAATAATAATAACAATAATAGCAGTAATAATACACTCAATTAAGGAAGAATACTATAAATTTAAAACTAGAGCGTGCTTAGAGAAAGCAGTTATCATTTTGGGTAAAACATGGCCTCATTGCGAGCTCATGTTATTATAAACACAGAGCTATCAGGATTTGGCAGTCACAGAGGAATGCCGAATTGTAACAAAGCTTTAGATAATTATGATGATAGCATTTTAAAGCAGAGCATGGTTGTTGGAAGTTATACGTGGTTATGGGTATATGGAAATAGCTAATATACCCACTACAATGTGCGTTATTCGTCATTTATACACGGCTTAAGATACGATATATGCATTCCATTACTTTTCAGCGTGGAGGGAAGAAGTATTGCACTCCATTCTTTGCAAAATGAAGACTTACATTAGCAGCCACAAGTAACTGTTGCAGCTGGAATAAAACTCGTGACATTCTTCCCCCGATAACGATCACATCTGTACAGCACAAACATGGACATAAACATAATATCACTACAAAATTTTAATACATCAACTCAATTTGGATATTCTTTATTAGTTTCATTGTGTGTTAATAATAATCCCTTCATATTTACGTAATTATTGTGACACATGGCATAGGTCCTCTTCTGATATATAACTTCGAATGTATGCATGATTACCGAAGTTTAAACAATATTTCATGAATAACATGATACATTGAAGAAAAAAACTTTTCCCAAGCGTTTGATAGAATTTAACAGAGTGAATCCCTAGATGATTAAAACCGCTACGTACAGAAAAGAGTATCACATTTCTCAGGGATGAGCAACCGACCTGGAAAGATGTCGGTAATTTACTAGCAGCAAAAATAAGTTAAGTGCTGAAGATGGTATTTCTTTCTTGAAGCGTTTTGCGCTGCTTCATTTGGTGGTCTCGCCTTTCATTTACATAAATCTACGTCCATGTTCACATTCGGCGTGCTCTTACCGGAAAATGCAATGCGAAGAAGGTAAGTAATACACGTATGAAATATCCCCCGCCATTACAGTGGGTTTAACACAGAGGATGCATTTGATATTCTTTGGCTACCACTTCAGTGCATTTTCAAGTATAGGATTACCAGAAATCTAGTTCGCAACTGTGCATAAGGATCGTTCCGCATGTTCATTAAGAAACGTTATATACATATGGGATATGAATCTAGAATAAATACTTAGGCCATAATTTAATACTGTTTACAATCATCGTGTGCAATTAATAAGGGTGTGTAGTTGCTTCACATGTATGTCTAAGCTACAAACGTAAAGACTTCGTCTAAACATGGACATTTATGTCGGTTTAATACAGTTTGAGAACTTCCTACTATAGTTCTCTTCATTAAATAAGTGATACGAGACAATAATTACTAAAAACATCACTCAGGTTAACCACCAGATTTTCTCATTGTTCCTAAATCTCCTTCAACAAAACCATAATGCGCAAGTGAAGTAATCACACTAAACGTCTCGAGATGAGTCAAAATAAAATTGAGTTTTTATTTATGAACGCCTATTAACTACTACGGCTCTTAGCATACCATTCTATAGTGGAAGTGAAAAACCAAGAATTTTGTACAGAGGCCCCTTTATCTCCCTTGAGGCTCTTTTACGTGTCTTAATATACGACACGGCATCACCGGCTTTGCTTCACATTCGAAGGAAACCATGCTAATGCTTTGTACCCCGAACAATTTCATTGCCCTCCGCCGGATTTGAACCCGCGACGTCAGGGCCGGAAAGTAGCATGGTACAGATACGTCAAATAATAATGATGATGATGATGATGATGATGACGACGATCCAGCCAATATTCAAAAACGACTCCTTGGCTTGAAAGACAGCAACAAGCACTTAATGTACGTTCGAGGGCCAGTAAACACAAAAAGCCCAACACTGGTACACTGGATAGACACTGTTAAAAAAAGAAAGAAGACAAAAAAAAACAAAAAAAAACGCCACTGGCGCAGACGCAGTATAAATAATGATTCAGATTAAAAGTTGCTCGTCCAAGGATATCGCACTTGATATTCAGCTCAAGTTGAAGCACAGTGAAACAAGCACATAAACTGCTACCACATATAACTGGGGCAGCGACCCTAAGCGTGACGGATAGTGGCCAAGGGTTCAAAATATTGTCCCAATGATATCGCGTTTGCTACACTCCACACAGGGGCATTTGACTTGGAAGCGCTACAGCAAAACTCTCAGAGCACTGGATTACAGCTCAATTTGCATTAAAAAAAAAGGATCTGTTGTGTTGTTCACAAGTTGCCCTTGACTGAGTGTTAATGGAAGTTGCTGGGGATCTCAAAGCATTGTTTTTCAATTCTGTAATGAATTAATATAAATTTCTTTAACATAGAGTTTTTAAAGTGCTCACCAAAACTAATAAAAAGCCTCTTTCATCACTTAGACACACTCTGAAGCAATAGTTTTCCTTTAAGATAATCTATTTCTTTCTCAGTGTACAGTAGGGCCAAATATATTCATTAATTTGCTATAATTTGTTTTGAACAATTTAAGTAGCATTTCAGCCTGTTGAGGAGATATTTGTACAGAATTTCACCTAGTTTTAATTATATACATTTAAATATAATTGTCAGGAGAAAATAACTATATTTATTCCCGAATGTTTAATCATTTCTATTTGTATAGCACAATTTAAGATTTATCATTGATAACTCATGACTAGTCTAATACAAATTCAAACCTGAGGATGCAGAAAATGCAATCAACTAACACTATACTCCTTACTCTTATTCACTCTAAAGACCTACTTCACTATGATCATTTAGGGGCATTTAAATTCTCATAATCGTGGTAGGGTGAATTGCAGATAAACCTGTACAATCCATAAGCAATAAAAACAAAACTAAATGTTTGATGTCAGTATTACAGGTATTTCCGTGTCTTTTAACGCGACTCGAACCCGCGCTTTCTTGCACCACGAAGCTCTTTGGAGAGCGCAGCCATGGGAACCGGCAGGTGTTTAAACCCGGTCCAGACTGGTGGTTTTCAAGCGTGCTTAAAAGCGGCGGGCCCTTGTCAGTAGATGTATGGCATGTAAAAGAACTCCTGTGGGAAAAAATTCCGGTACATCTGCGGCACGATATGACTCTGGAAATTGACAGTCCTCAGCACTGAAATATTTATAAATATGTTTTTCTCGTGCCGAAGCTAGTCACTAGAACGTTTTCCGTTTCTCATTCACCATGCGTGCTACAACATATCTTAGAGTTATCCAAATTTAAATGAAACATTTGCTAAGGCTAAAACGACGAGCAAAGACTCATTAAATCCCGTCCTCAAACTATGTACGGAGCCGTCTCTCCAGACTGAATGCGTAACAGTTCATAATAACTCCAGAGATTAGCTTCATTTTATAAATGTATATCACCGATCTGTTTTACTTTAGGTCAGATATTTCAGCTTATCTATTAAAATCAGTTTAGAAAATGTAATTGACATGATTAAAGAACTATCTCCATGCTATTTTCAATATTATATGTAAACATAGGCAGGTGTACATGATCTGCAGCCCATAATATAAGAAATTGAAAAATTGAAAGCAGTAAAAACTTTAAACACGAAGATCTTGAAGTTAAAGCTTAGTTTGAATAAATCGCCTTCTTTAATCTATCTTAGGTGACCCCGGATATGTTAATTCCAGAATTAAACTAATTATGTCAGTACATGTTTTGTAATATAAAATGTATTAATTCAATTAATAGAAAGTGTGCTTATGATGGTGCATGTGTCTTTGAATTAATCACTTTTATTTCTATTCATTTTCTACCTCTAAGCAATTGTGAGCCCTTCAAAACGTATATTTCACAATGAGGAACCTATTGGCGGAGAACGTACATTACGAAGTAATTAACGTATGTATTTAGAGGTATATTCTCAAGTGGGATTAAACACGCAATCCACTGTCATGTGCCTCTTGCACATCCTGAGCAGTAAAAACACGCAAATTAGTTGAGAGCACTGTATTCACATTTAAGAAAAATTACGCTCATTTTTCCTGAACATATAAAAACTAATTATGCACCACATACATACCCATAAATCTCATCACTGTGACATTTCACGTTAAGGTTATGTAACAGCTTGATATAAGCATGAATAATTACTCGGTTTACCACGATATCTTAAGAACAAGGAGCATTAAGAACTATAACGCTTATATACATGCAGGAAACGCTTCTAAATTAATATATTTGCGCGTGGATTATTCGTTGCAAAAACTCTTTGGCGGATCGTTCCATAGAGTGCACACGCGACGTCTACACTTGGTGCAATATTCAATAACCACTTGCCACACACACACAACACTATGTTGACGGAAAGATGACAGTTATTTGAGTACACGTTCGGTAACTAGGCGCGCCAATATCTTGCCCAAGCCTGGTCAGGGGCAGAAATCTAATTTGGAACTTGCTGACTCGGAACCCTTAGCCATCAGTCTCTCTCTAGGCCGAGAGGTGGCTGTGCGCATGTCTCGCGTCAAGTAACGTGGGGTAACCGCCGGCAAATAAAATACAATAATAGTACGGGTGGCCCTTCTTTCCCATTGGCATCGCAATTATATTCATTGCATATTTCACGAAATCAAAATCTCGTCTATTTCACATAATGGTAATCTACAAGAGCAAGACCATAATGAGATCATCTCCTAGCATATCTACTCTAAGTAAAGCTTCAGTTTATCCTTTCTTTCCCAAAATGATGACGTTTAGTACAAGCTGCTGTTATTGGCTAACTCTTTCATGACAAACGTGCTGCTTTAAAAAATACTCATAGCTCAGGTATACCCTTCAGCTAAGATGAACCTAGTGTTGCCAGAATTCTCATCCTCACTCTCCTACTTCTGGCAAAATATAAAACCTTTGTTGAGGGGCACACTTCCTAACTTAGTGCACACTAACTTAAAAGGGTTTAATGTGTACTGCCGTAAACATGTAATGCTATCTAAAGGAAAAACCGAAACAAACCAAGTTCGTTAATGTAAACAATATATTGCATAGATAACTAAAGTTTAAAGCTAACTCATTCTTAAGTCAGGAATGGACGAGCTGCGTACCACGTACAGGAGGGAGGGGCATGGTGTGGTACTGTGGCGTAATGCGCCTACCCCTCTTTCGCAGCAGTGACGTAATGAGTTTTTAAGCTTTAAAAAGCTAGAATTACCCATTTATTAAATGCAAAATATGACGAAACAAAATAAAATGTTCATTCATTATTATGCATCCAATATAGGTATGAAACTCAAATTACTTCTTCCTACACTTTATATGATCGACTTCCTCACTTTAATACCAGGCAACAGTTATTCATATTGTTTACAATTCCTACTGTCTTTATATCGTATAATTATCTATATACACACATAAACACATCAAATTACATTACACTGTGACCTCTTAGTTTGCTACACAATTTGAAAGACCCAATATTCCCTAAATGGTCGACCGACAATTGTGGACAGCAGTGCTCCACCTCTGGTTATAAGACTGCTTTTGTGTTGCAAACCGCATACGAGAAGTGAAGGTGGCCCCCCGGGGGGTCAAGAATGTCTATACCTAGCTTAAGTATTGTCAACATGCACAAATTCACTGCTGGATCAGAAGATTCGTTACTTATATAACAAAAAAGACAATATTTATATTGTTTCGCAACCGTTATTAGTCTTTTTCAAGTTTTAGAAATAGGAAAGGAATAGTAACTTGTTGCTGGCATCACGTTTCAGGGCAACTCAGTAAGACAGGAGAAAATTCAATGTTTCGTGAATCAAATGTCAACCATGAAGTAATTTGACATAGGGAGACATCTTATGCATATAGTACATCTTCCTGACCCCTCTGCTTCATTAGTCCTGTGCGAATCTCAAGGAAAGCATTTCCATAGCACCAATTTGAAGCGGTACATTAACCAGCAAAACAAATAGCACGGTTTTTGTTTTATAGACGTCCTCCGTGGTCTAGGGGTAACATACAAGCCTCTGGTTCCCGGGTTCAAACCCGGTGTAGAGCGGTGGATTTTTTCGGGCATAAAATCCTTAGCAAGTCTTCTTACGGAAGAGAAGTAGATCTAGGCACGTAAAAGAGCCTCAAGCCTGATAAAGAGGACTCTGAGCAAAATTAAGCCGTATTTTGCGACCAGTATAGAATTGGACACTAAGAACCGTTGTAGTTAAAGAACGTGCACAAAAAATTCAATGAATTCACAATGAATTCATTTTATACTGTATTCATATCTACTTGTATGTATGTATGTATGTATGTATGTATGTATGTATGTATGTATGTATGTATGCATGCATGTATGTATGTATGTATGTATGTATGTATGTATGTATGTATGTATGTATGTATGTATGTATGTATGTATGTATGTATGTATGTATGTATGTATGTATGTATGTGTGTATGTGTGTATGTGTGTATGTGTGTATGTGTGTGTATGTATGTATGTATGTATGTATGTATGTATGTATGTATGTATGTATGTATGTATGTATGTATGTATGCATGTAAATATGCAGGTATGTATGCAGGTATGTACGTACGTATGTACGTATGTATATCTTTATTCACCTTAGGAACTCTTACAAATTCATGGTTTCGTCATATTTGAATTACAATACTACAAAAAAACAATACCATATACCTACAAAAGGCAAGTAATGATAACAGGTATACATCATCATACCGACAGTGCCAAGAGATATAATTTCTTTATGTTCAAGAAACTCCTGTACACAGTAGAAGCACTGCTGAATTAACAACTTCTTTACTTGTTTCCTGAACTTACCATTATTACAGTTGTTTATTTTACAAGTAATGCAGTGATATATTTGTACGCCTTTATGGAGTATTGTTTTCTTAGTTGCATGTATATGTGTTTTATTACTGCTTCTAGTGGCATGCTCATGTACCAAACTATTGGTAGTGAATAGTGAATGTTATTTGTAATAAAGCATACTGTTTCTGATATATACAGACATGGTAGAGTAAGAATGCTGTTTTTCTAAAATGCTGCTTACATGGTGTACTCCTTTTTAAATTTATGAAAGCAATACAGCAAAACGGCCTATTAGCAACTTAAACAAAAAAAATTATTCTTGGTGCAGATATTCTTCCGAAGCCAAGAAAAACAGCAAACAAAACAAAACGACAAAAAACTAAATTTTAAATTTCTAATCACTTGCCAGTCACACAACTGTGTGCTTCCACTTTAATGTTTTAAATTTTAATGTAACAATCTAATGCTAATATTTAGAGAAGTGCGAATGTGTTGCTATACTGATTCCTTCAGTCAGATAGATGTAGATACGTTTTCTCTAAAGTTCCTTGTTTTATGAACGTAATAAAAGCAAATATATACCAACAAATGGTTATTGTTGTAAAGTAAGTAAGAAATATAAAAGTATTCTTAGAATGTTATGATATATATTTTATTCTAACGGAGAGACTATATATGAATTATTATTATTATTATTATTATTATTATATTTCAAAATTACTCTCAATTATCTTGAACGCTGAACCTTGCGGTTGAAAATAACTGATTCATCTATGATTAACAAAACTACTTTGTTTTCACTTACCTAAATCAAGTTATTGAATAAGAGAAGCCATATTTTCATATATTTGAAAATATAGTCGAACAACGAAACAAAGCTCCGCAATTCAAGCTTTTTGGATTTTCTTTACAGCGGTTGTTGATATTGAAGAAATTCTCAAAAATCACTTAGTTTAAAGTTTTATTTTTGAGAAGCAGTTATTGTATATCACAAATTTATCTTAAAATTTAGCTTTCAGAACAAGTACGACTTGCGAATTTAAACCTGTACGATATACCTAAGCTATGATTTGAAACAGGTTCTATGATTTTCTGCATTTATACAAACAAATTTCAAGGGATTATTTAAATCACCAATTCAGTTAGTTTAACTGCGCGAAATTGTAGCAGTGAGGAACTTCACAGTGCTATATGTATTTTCTTGGAAAATTGTGGATGGTGTACAGTGAAATTATGTTTTACACACTTTTTTGTTGGATACCATTACTGCAGGGTACCTGTTCAGGAACAATAACCGCATTCGGAGTTATGTAGTACTCCCGAGAGGCTTCAATTAAAGTAAGAAATTTTATTTTTTCCTCATATGAAACCAAACGTCACCCCCTCCATCGCTCTTATTAACTCGCAAAGTAATAGCACTCACGTTATTAAATTTTGTATAAGCACTTGTTTTGATATTACAAACATGTTGGAAGAAAAAAAATCACATTTTTATCTGCCCCATGAGAATGCTGTTGTTTGTCGATATGAAACTATATACTCTAGTCATCAAGTGTCTATTTCAACACTGACGCCAATCACAGGCTACGCGTGCTCATATCAAATACAATGGTTTCAATTAGGGATCGCTGCATTTAGTTTTATTGTATAAGCTGATAAAACAAATTAATGAAAAGTTGCTGCGCATTAAAATCTAGCAAGCTTTTGATTTTAAATGATTTAAAAAAAACAAAGATATATGGTTCATTAAGACTTTAACTGGTGATTTTATATGCAAATATTAGGGTTCTAAACACTGTCTAGTTGAGAGCTCCAACTTCTCAGTCAGAGATCTTACTTCTATTGCCGTGCACCGTGCCCAAAAGCATGCAGGATGTTCTTGCAAGGAAGGTGAATTGAAGGTTATGCTGAGGCGGCAGTTACCACTATTTAGATTTTGTAGGTTATTACCCGAATAATCCGTAAAAATATATTGAAAATAATACACCCTTAAACATTTGGGAATGCAAATAGGTTCAGAATTGTTCAACTTAGAAAACATACACCTTTATCGTAAATGAAACAAGGCTCATATTTTTCACATAAATACTGCCGCAGTAAGCACGGCCTACTGTTGAAAGAATAAAGCTGGAATACAAAATACAAAGTAAATGCATTTGAAGCATTTAAAAAGGTTCGCTACGTGAATGAACGAATGCCATGCTACACTGATTTTAATGTTGCTTTGAAGTAATTTGTAACGCCCCGCCGCGGCCTGCACAAGCATATGTTCAAGCGAGCATATGATGCAGGTTGCTCAACCTTCCTTTATAGCTAGAAGCTATACTGTTTCTTCTAAAACCTTAGGATGATGTAAAATTGTTTATGACCCCTTTTTTGTAATAAAAGGTTAAAATTAGGTTCTATCCATAAATATATTAGGATTTTATAGGATTCAATATGTTCAAATTAGGACTTTTGGAATATACATTTGTAATATCCACTGGGCATGTAATTTACTGTGTTTAAAACATTGTAGTCTTACATTGTAAAAGGTTAAATTAGCTCTAACTTTGGATTTTACGTTCAAAATGTCCTAATGCCTGTTGGTCGAACATTGTCAATGTCCAAGTTTCTACACCATATATGTCTCCCGGTGTCATCAATACTTTATATATCAAGATTTTATCCTTCTTGTGTTTTAAATTTTAACTATTTTGGGTTTGCAAAGTATGGTTTATTCACTACTTGTATCCTGTCTCTTATTGTAATGACCATTCTGGCCCCATTGTCTATTACATTTACCAGATAGCAACATTTTTCTGTTCCTTGAAATACATCTGACAAATTTGTAAGCCCTGTTGTTTCCTTTTGCTTTCTGATATAATAATGCATTTTGTTTTCTGTACATTAATTCTCAATCCTATTCTTTCTACATTTTCCTGTAATTTCTCATACACTTCCATTATTTTATTTCTAGATCTAGCTACATTAGTGATGTCATTCGCATAAGCATACATCTGACTCATCTTGTTAAAGATAGTGCACCTACGATTAGTATCACACTGAACAACAGAATTTAAGGTGAACACAGCAAACACAAACGTTCTTAATATAGTTATTTCACTTCAGTGTGACACTGAGAAAAACACAATGAGTTTTAAGCACTACATGCGCAAAAGTTTCTAGTACTTATTCTGTACTCCTAGTAGGTCATTGAACAATGTCGCACTTTGAAAGATTCTCAGGTGTAAATCCTTTTCGTTTCTCGCTTAAAATGCGCTTGAAACGGGAGAGAAACTGTGTTCCACTCACATGAGGTAAGAGGTGCGGATTTCATTTCAGCTATTTCTTTAGAATTCCAATTAATGATTCCTGCCCTTTTCTCTACAGAGATCACGACCGATTGTGGCTACAACCTTGAAATCTGGAGTGCGCATCAAAAGAGCTTCCCAATTCTATCTTATAGGCTCTCCACTTGGTCCAGCTACCATTTTGTTTCTTACCTCCTATATGATTTGCAACGCCTCTGTCACGGGGAGAGTTGATTCTTTCAATGTTTAGTTCCACAATTTTAATCTTATTAATTAATGTAAACTGAAGGCAGAAACTTTTAATTATAGTTTATTACTATGAGTATTATGCCAGAAAATTGCGCAGGAGTTTATAAGATCATAATTATTTAACATTTTCCTTATTGGAACGCTCTTCTTTAGCTCTAAAAATATTTTAATATAAATAAACGTGCGTACTCCATTTGCTTAAATAACTGAATTAGATATTCTGGGCTCTTTCATGAAACATGGGTCTTATTAAGTACTAAATTATAAATAAGATGAACTTAAGTTCCATAAAATGTAAGAATATTATTTGTTGGTGACTAAAACATTAAAGTAAGCTGTAACTGGAGGGTAAGAGGTCAGAAATAAAATAGACCAGAACCGATGTATTCGGGGCTTGATAACTATAATTAAACGACTTACGTAGTTCTATTAATTCGATTCTGGAAGACATAAAATCTATCAAAATCTAAATCTGTTGATGTGTCTTCTGAGGCGTCGGTTTTTTCGTGAATTGCTAAATGATTCGGGCAGAGTTTCTAACCTCGATCAACTTGAATATTTTGTTGTGTATTGTTATGTAACCTTCGTCTGTCTCCATACAAGATCAATCCAATTTAGGGAACAACGGTGAGGCAATAATGCAACAACTCTCATGTACCTCATAAAAATATATTATCTACCTCCTATTTTAGCAGAGAGCTGAAACCATTTTCAAAACGTACACTGAATCTGAAGTTTCTTGTGTCTTTATTACAACCTGGGACAGTAATAGAACAGAATTGCAAATAAAGTACTTCCTCTTATAAAAATGATAGCGCTATCATAAAAATTATTAATCTAATTTTACTACAAATAGGAGGATTTTCACTGTCTGTGTACAAACACATAGGAGGTATCACTTCAATTTCTGCAAATAATACTGAGAGCATATTGATAATTTACTATCACTTTTATTAAATATGAGCATAAAGGATCTGACAGTGTTGCCATTACCTTATGAGCAATACACTTTAATTTAACAAACACACCAGTCATTAAAACATTTTATATGCTAATTTAAGGTTTAACGACATAGAAATTACACCTATTTATTCTAAAATTTTTCAGCTTTCAAATAATAATTACAAGGTTTTTCACTACCATTGCTGAACTTATAAATCTAAAAACCTTTCTTGCTAATACAATAATGAAGCAGTAATTCTTTCACAATCGATACTTTATTAAAAGAGAAATTATTTTCACGCTAGTTATTTTCACATTTATTGGTAATAAATTGCATTTACTATTTTCGCTTTTATAAAATTTAATCGTTATTTTTTATTTTCTTGGCTGTTTTACATTGCTAAATAAAGAATTTTTCTTTATTACACGTTTACATCGACAGTTCATTAAGTTTCCTATATATTAACATATCAGAAAAATGCATGATGGTCTTCGGCGATTGTTTTTCAGTCCTTGCAAATTCTTACATTTTTATTCGGGTTTTAAATTAAGACCTCTGTAGAGCTTTTCTAGATTTCTGTGTTCATTCTTTTTCTTCTGAGGAAGCCAGTTCCATTGTCCTAAAAATTCAAGTTGGTACAGCCCCTCAGCATATGATGTGTATTTTAGCTAGCGAATGTCATTGGCAGTTGCGTCCCCAGTGTTTTTCCTGGCTATGGAGATATAAAATTGCATTTTAACAAACTATAAATTCAGTTCATTAGTTAATACTTTCACATGGTATTTTTGTTTTATCCTGGCGATTTTTATTCTTGAAACGTAGTCTGATGGTGAGAATATTGGATGCTTGAAATACTGTTCAAGATTAGGAATATAGAGAATTCGTCTCAATCCTTGCTCAGTGTTCAGTTTTGCAATATCAGTCAGTGCATTAGAAGGAACTTTGCTTCTATTTTGATAGTTGCAAGCATTATAAACCAAGAAAATATGTTTGTAAGTGGAAGGAAAACTGGCGATATAGTGGATTTTATAAGGGGTAGATTCACTGCGGTTGACCACACTATATGTACAGATTGACTTCAGCACCATTGGGTTCATAAGTGGTAAAATTGTGAACCAAAAGCTTTTATTTGTAATACATTGCAGACCTGTCTATTTTGGGGCACAGTGAAGCACTTTGCGCCACATTTATTACAATTTCCTTTCAAAACTGCAACTCTCTTTTGGAGCATTGTTTGTTACTCGAGCATCATGTTTTCTTTTTATGCTTCTTGTACTCGTCGTATGGAGTTAGATCTAATCCAGGCCCACAACAAATATCGCACTAATTTTTTCACAGCTATGTGTTCATTATTAAGTGAAAACGCGAATGTATTTCTTGATACAAATATATACTGATTCCGAGTGCATCACTTTCTGTAAACACGAAAGATGCGTAATATAAAGCGATATGTATATATTATGTTCTGCCTGAAGCTCGTCAAAAACGACTTAATAGAGAGCCATTTCCTCACATGTTTAATTGCATCTCTTTTCTGGTAGCTCTTCATTAACACCTCCCATTCGGTGTGTCCTCTCCCACATTTAAGGTATTCAGAACACGATTTCTGCACACCTAGGCATGTTCCTTTCTGTCGTTTCTCCGTTACCTGTTTCCTCCGCCTTATATTTATTTTAATAACTACAGATTGAGTATCATATTTTCGTGTCATTTCTGATTTTTTCCAAAAAATTGTAAAAAGCAGTTTTTGCTGGCCGTCAGATATTCCAAGAGGTTGATGGTATCTTTCAGATGCTCTGTAAGTGCTTTATTGAAACGGTGTTCTTTAATTGACCTCGATTGCTTTTTACTATTGCGCACCACCCTCCCATTCGCTCTTCTGCATCTTTCATAGACACCCATTTAGTACGTTTTAATTTGGTTTCACATCCACATTGCCTCTTTTCTTGCAAATTTTGCTGACTTTTCTCCACAATTGTTCCAGTATTCTCTTGGAGATTTTGAAGGAAGTTATCAGATCCAAAACTGCAAGGCTTAATTACCTCCTGCTTATTAGTTTTCGTACTTTAGGCGTCATTCACATCTATCACTGCATTGCTTGATAAATAAACCTGATTTACTTCAACATTTCTTGTACTTTCTTGGACATCTTGAAGCAGGCTATCAGAACGAATGCATGCGGTTAATTACCGTGCCACCTCGTCCTCCTCATTTTCTTAAAATTCAGTGCTAACTTCA
Source organism: Hymenopus coronatus (assembly GCA_030762935.1). NCBI lineage: Eukaryota > Metazoa > Arthropoda > Insecta > Mantodea > Hymenopodidae > Hymenopus > Hymenopus coronatus. The sequence goes on along the minus strand of CM060900.1, from coordinate 204,578,141 downwards.
TCTATCATTATTGTTTCTACGAGGGCGTTGATATATTTGATCAATTCAATATCGGATACTACGATAGCTTCAAACACATACCTCCAGCTGCACTATTATTTTAATTTTCTATTTAATGTATTTATTGGTAAGGTTGTTCGACAATGAATTGAAACGTTATTTAAACGAAAATAAATGTGTGCGTACAAAAACTTAAAATGTCTGATCTAAAAGTGTAATTCACTTGCAAAGAACACTTAACTTCTGGACACACTGTTTTTATAGCATTAATGTAACTAATTTCTTGTTTCTCGAAGGCATCTGAAAATTAACGCCTTTGTTACATTTCACAAAAGTATTAGGCTATACCCATTGTAATAATATTTTAAGTGTTTACAGAGGAAATATTATGCTACATACATGTCTGTACTATAAGATTTGACTACCTGCAAGCTAAAACACTATGCATGCAGTTATCTTCTCCCTCATTGTCAGTATGGATCACATGTGCAAGATAGCAGTATGATCCTAATCGCAATCTATCTTGCTACATGTTCAGTGCCAGGAAATTTGAATTCCGCCTCACCGTTCTTAAAAATTAATAAATATTTTATCCCTTAAAAATGTGTGTCATTTTGAGCTACAAAAATGCTTAACAAAAGAATAAGGGGCAATCAAACACTGGCAACAAAGTGATTTTTACCTTTTTCTTTTCATTGTTTAAGGCATTAATGCATTACTTTCGCAACAAATGCATGTATTTTTACTATATGCGCATACTTATTACGTATTGCATTAACCTTGATTTTGATAATGTAAAATCTCTTATGTGCAAATACAGGGTGGCGCACGATATGTCACCCGATTGAATTTTGATCATACAAGTATACTATTGGGGTAATAGCTTTCAAATTGTGCGCTCAACTTCGTGCGGCTTATGGAAATTACTCCAGATGTCGTTACGAGCTCATCGCTTCCGTTTTGAGTCCGCCATTTCAGTTTGCCGCGATGGTTGACCGTCGCACAAAAGACAAAGATTGTATTACTCTTCGCGGCGACGAACAGTGTTACATTGACACGGAGAGGGTTTCGTGTTCATTTTGGCACACGTTGGGCTCCCAGCCCACAGACAATACCCAGATTACAACACACATTTGCAGGTACGGGATCTGTTTTTGAGTATAAGCGGTCACATGCACGTTCACCGCCAAACAGTAAAGCAGTTCGAGTGGCTTTGACTATATGTCCGAGTAAATCAACAAGAAGAACCAGTGCCCAGTTGGGAATTTCACGCCGAATTATTCAATCCGAGCTTCGCTAGTATCCATACAAGATGACAGTGACGCATAAGCTTACTGCGAGACATAAGAAGCAGAGATTAGAGTTTGCAAGGTGGGCATTGGAGCAAGACCAAGAGGCAGTGCTACACAGTACATGATTTTCTGACGAAGCTTATTTTTACGTGAACGATGTTGTGAACAAACAGAACGTTCGATTCTGGGTACGTGGACCTCCGAGAATAATCCACATGAAAGGCACCTACGGAGAGAAAATGTGCGTGTGGGTCGCAATGTCAAGCCGAGGAATCTCGGTCCGTTCTTCTTCGATGCTACAGTAACCGGTCAACATTACTTAAACCTGCTGCGAAACCAGCACTTTCCTCACTCATGGCCACATGTCTTCCATTGCAGACACAATGGTTCATGCAGGATGGAGCACGCCCCCATGCTGCCAACGTCGTGCTTGATTTCCTACACGAAAGACTTGGCCTTGCCAAACAGATTTCCAGAACGTTATGAAGGAGGAGGAATGTGGCCGCTCCACAGCCCGGACATTAACCCATGTGACTTCTTCCTTTGGGAGTTCCTTAAAGAGAAGGTGTACCGCAGAAAACCCGAAAATGCAGTGCAACTTAGGGCCATCATTGTGGAGTTATGCCGCGCCATTCCAATAGTTTTGTGTCGGAGAGTCGTCATAAATGCGCGTATGCGATTTGCATAAGTTGTAAACCGGAATGGCGGTCATATTGAACATGTGATTCATTAGGTTGCATTTCCAAGCTGTAATTTTTACTTCTACATCAATAAATTACAAATATTGTCAACAATAAATGTGTTATTCATGAAACAAAGCAGGTGACTTATCGTGCGCCGCCCTGTATATCCATATAGGTGATGTTTCTGACATGCTGCTATATGCCGTTAATCTATGAAACCACCTCTGTAAAGGCGTATGCAAATAAGATGTCTTACTGACGATTGCTGTTTGTACAAAAGAGGAATTAGTGCCTGCGAATTTTAAAACTGCTGCTTTAACTCTTCAGATAAATGAAATTATTTGTTGATAAAGGAAATAAAAGAACTTTTAAGTAGTTCCAAGAAATGAAACCTTTTAAAAACTGTCACATAGAACGTGTAAGCATTGTCACAAACATGGACAATCACGATCTGCATGCCACTTAATTAAAAGCCTTTACACATAATATATTTACGCTCCTTGCGTTTGATATTGAAATACCATTAATGGCGTATAGCCCAGCAACAACACACTTTGCTTCGCTTTAAACATAAATAGTTTACAACTCCTTTAAACGCACGTACATCATTTAATACAGTAAGTTTACTTTCTTATACGATGTGGGTATTTCGAAAGATGTACTTCACTTTTCGAGTGAATTTACGTTAATATAACCATGTGCATTACCATAACTGCAGACAGCTGTGAATAACTATGTTCAATTCGAGTACAGCTGAAATTGCCAGCACTTTAATAATTTTGAGTAATCTGCTTTTTTGCCACTTATTGATTATTATACTTTTAAAAAAGCTGAAAACAAATGAATATTGCATAAAAATTCTTAAGCATTCATAACAATACGTTTTTATCTATATTTGCGCCGGTACTTTAAAACAAGACAAATAATATTCCTTGCAGAAAGCAACCGACGTGCTTCCTTTGAAACATACTCTGAAAAATAGCATTCTCCTGTATTGTTGTTCAGAATATGTGTTTCGATATATGAAGTCACACTTTACGGAAATCAAGATTGTACGCAAGTGGCAGCATTGCCATGGGTGCAATGGCTGAATTCGCGTAGCCAGCTAAAACCTATGCTTTAATGAAGTACGTTATTTGATTTACCAGAATCTTATATAAATTTTCAAATGTTAATAGTGAATTCAGGAGATTAGATTACAAGGATTTCTCTCTTCCTTGTCTGGAAGAATAATTCGCCAATTCTATTATAGATGAAAGTAATTAACCAATTATCAAAATGTTAGAATTAGGACTAGTCACGGAAGGGACACCAAGAGCTCTGGGGTAGAGCACCGGACGTAGGTCCTTGTGGCCCTTTACCATTTGTGTGTGACTCCAGGCTAGGAGGGAGGGATAGTGGGGAGAGCCGAGAGCAACCAGATCCGGAAGATGACGGACGACGGGTGCAAATGTGGATAGAGTCCCTACCGTTTACAGTTGGAACGCTTCCGACGTCGCCTTAGGCTCTGATCACGCGTCCCTGACCATCCCGGCTATGTGCTCACAGAAGAAGCCCTGAAGACGGGGAAGAAAAAGACGGGTCCCGACTGAGTCCTCGCGATGACGACGAAGATGCCAGGATAACCTTTTACAATACGCAAATCACCATCCAGTCGCAACCCGCCGAACACCGTCTCCTGGTCCTTCAACCCTGAAAGAGATGATTAGAAAAGATAGGACTAGGAAATAGTGGGCTGGAATATTCGGGGGATGTAATGAAGCTAGCCAGTATTAACCTGGCGACTCGAGGAACCCCCCGAAAAAACAACATGGGTCAGGTAGTCTGGCCGCGGAGATCGAAACCACGACCTGCCGAATGCGGAACACATTCACCTGAGCCACCTTCCTAGATGATCAACATGTTAGTGGTACTCTAGAAAAAAAAAGGTCTAAACGGGTCTTGCTGTAACATTAACCAAAATACAAAGCACATGTGTCAGCATTCAGGCAGAATAGTCCCCCTAATTTTTCATCCTTATTTTCAAAGTGAAAGAAGCATATCAGAATAACCATTTTCTCAAATAATATTAATAATGAGCTTTCATATAGGGTCTATAATTTTATAAATTGTTTTAATTTTAAGCAAGCGAAATGCGGCAGATAATTCTCCCTCATTGAGGCCTGGATGTCAGAGTCTGCAACTTGTTGAAGTGAAACATTACATAAGCACACACTCCATGCGACAAGGCGCGCATAGAAATAGTTCGCGTACATGTATAGAACACAATCTTCCCTGTATAATCTACTACAGTAAGGAGGAGTTTAATGTTTACATACAAATCGTAAAAATGTAATTGTTGATAGGTAGGATATTTTGCCATGGCGCAGGTGTTATTTACGTAAAGTAAGGCAAAAAGGGTAACAAAATGTTGTTTTTCATAGATGAGACCTGGAACGATGAAGGTAACAAAACCACAAATAAATTATTTGAGTATATAGTCAAAAGAAACAAATGGGCATTTTTGGCTTTAAACATTCCAATAGAAACGGACCAAGGTTAATTCTCCTTTGTGTAGGTAAAGTTAGGAAGTTGGTTTTGAATCCAAATTTTGGACCTATTGTGAAGAAATCGCCGGTGATGTTTTCAGGTTCTTGTTTGAAAAGAACTCTTCCTTATTTGGAGCCAAATGGTGTTGTTATTATGAAGAATTCAACATATCATAGTGCAGGATCAGAGTTTTACCTGAAAATATCGTGCAGGAAATATGACATTACTACTTGGTTGAAACGTAGTAAACGAGTGTTTTTAACGAAAGTATGGTGAAAACTGAATTATGCCTTAAGGTTTCGTGTGTAGGGTATGTTGTGGAGGATTTGGCGGAAGGCGGATATTGCATTGCTAGGCATATTCCTTTATGCTCAAATTTAATAAAGCGTCGTTGCGCCTGCGAAAAGCGCTATGTTATACTTTGCTAATTATAAAGGAGGAAGAAAAACCATTGTCGCTACGTCAATTGAAAACGTAAGAACGCATGTGAATTTTAAGGAATGGTTAATACATTCACCAATAATACTATTATTTCAGATCCTTATAATCATGCACAAAAGCATTATAAATGTGTTTTATTTATATGAAAGATGCACATAGCGGATAGCGACTGCGCCTACTTTAGCACATAGCTGAGAACACTCTTTCAGAAATCATAAAGTAAACACGAAAGCCTTATTTTATTAATATAATATTTATATAGTTAACACTTTAATGTTGCAAACTTGCATTCATTGGGTCCACACACAATTACCTACATTTTTTTAGAACTAGTTATTAAGTTGCCAGTTAATTAATTATGAACCTTGTATGCTTCGAACACTTTTAACTTCAGTTCAATACCTACAGATACATATAGTGTATTTATTTTCAAACTAACAATCATTGCATGAAATTGTCGTTGGATCTTAATTTAGCGACTCAAATTATAATAGATGCAATAATAGTCCCTATGTATAAATTGTTTCAAATTCTACATGGAGTCGAACTTTGGTTTCTCAATTTGTATAGGCGCATTGTGTAGCTTACGAGGCTCGCTTGTATTAAATACTTTTGTTGAGGAAGAGGTTGCCAGTTACTGTCATGCAGAAAACCTTGCCTTCCTTCAAAAGCAGTCCTCTAATGCTGGATCTCCAATTTTTCTGCCAACCCTAATTGAGAAGTTGTTGGATTGTGCTTCAAAGTTTTTAAAAATTGAATACTCAACATAGTTGATTATATATGGATGGCAATAATTTTTGTTATTCCTGGCGTCCTCCATTTTACTCATATAATGCCCAATAGTGCAGGTGTAAATAGGTGCAGAAAATAGACGTTCCTCCATCATCGTATGTTCCTTTTCCAGAATTATTTGCTCAACTGCCACATTGTGTTGCTTGGAGAAGTCTGATAAGGCACTAGTCAGTACTCTGTTTTTATTTTGATAAGGGCATCCGTCTGAAAAAAGGAAGAGCTTTGTTAATGCATATTCTTCTTTAAAAATCAATTTAGGATGAGGTATACTCATTGGCAGAAACAGCTCCCTCACATTCATGCCAGACGTAAATATGTACATCCCTATTATTTGAAACATACAGGGTGAAATTATGTATCTGGAACTTTTGGCTGTAATATTGCTTACTTACTAACCGTTTTGGACAAACCAAACTGCTCTGCGTATACATAGTAACAACCAATGTGCTATCAGAGGCAGATGGTATGGCATTATATTTTGCCCGGTATGCTGCTTCTTTCTCGCTAAAGTGAAGATTTTAGTCATCGTGTGAAATGTTTCCTTTTCTGTTAGAACTGCATGTATCACACTGATCTTTCCTCGGCTTAAACATGGATATTTTTCACATTCCAATATTTCACAGAATTTTTTCTTTCTAAATAAGCATTACCAGATTCTATGCACCACTCTTTGTGGACTTCATACATATGGCAAATTGATCGGAAATATAGCTCAACGTAAACTAGTACTTGATGCTCTACAATAATGGCTTGGCACCTTCGGAATTAATTTTAACCATATTTTGACAGAATCAGATTTCAATTTCTTTTAGCAGCTCCATCATCATGTTGTGGCGTAATTCTCTTCATTGAAACCGCATCTTCAGCTCTTTCTTCAGCACGGTTGGACTTCTTAATCCATGTAGCAAAACATATTTTTAGGCCAGTAGTACATAAAAAGAAATTTCTACATACCCTAACCTTTATGCTATCTTCGCGTTGTAGGTAACAGTCATAACCTTGATCCTTAATAACTTATCTCTGCTGCCCATTATTCCTTTTAGTATTGATCTAAATGCCAGAATACAATTTATAAATGACTTTTTCTGGTTCCAATCATTTAAAGACCACGACTTTTCGTGAACCCTTTGTCTTGCAGTTTCATTGATCTCTTTACATCTGAAATTTTGAGTTTGTTTTTTTTTCTTTGTGCTGACATGTTGGAGGAAGCATTTTTGTTTCAGACCGTACAACTTCAGTTTAGTTGTGATCTACTCGTTTCACTCCTTGATATTGCTTCCCATGTAATCGTAGGTTTCTGCTATGCTTTCTATTACATTTTTTGGCTTAGAAACACTTATATTATATTCTGTGGCACCAATAGTTTTTCTTGCAGTGGAATAATTTCAAGGGCCCCTGCCTCTCTTACTACTATCTCTTCTTCTTGTACCCCATTATTTGATGTGACGCAATCGATATTTGCACTATGACATTTGAAGTATTATTATTATTCTCTAAAAGCAATCATTATTAGTCCTTCTGCTTCTTCCGTGACAGTGCTGTTTAAGTCATGTACAGGCTGTTTTGTTTTGATGGTGTCTATAGCTAGAAATTTAAATTTCCAATGAATCCTTCACCAGAAACAGTATCAGGATTTTGGGGTAGGTTATGCAGTCATGATCTGGGGAATAGAAATAAGGGAAGGGACTATTTAAAACTGCAGTCATGTAATCGGCATCTTGGATACCCTAGAACTACTGAATCTAACTTCTGATGGTCACAGTGAAAACATTTGAATATGTTTTCTACTGACAATGTGTATAACTATTGCAATGCTTTGTCATCTGCTAAGTGTTCCGTGAGGCGCAAAAGAAAGACTTAAAAACTCGTCATGTGCACAAAGGAATACATAGCTGATTTTGAAGGCGCAATGTTAAGAGGCAGCACATGGCGGGGCATATTATTTCCTTAATAACACGAAAACTATTCTATATGCACATAGCTGTTTTCTACAGTCAATCCGTGGCAGTTTTCTGTTTCTCTTAAACTACATAACTCATTTTATGACAAATTTTCACATAGCGGGTTTCGCAGGCGCAACGACGAAAGTTGAGATGAAATTATCATTATGCTCTCAGTATTATTTGCAGAAATTGAAGTGAGACCTCCTATGTGTTTGTACACAGACAAAGCATAGCCTCCTATTTGTAGTAAAACTAGGTCAATAATTTTTACGAAATTGCTATAATTTTTGTAAGAGAAAGTAGTTAATTTGCAACTCTGTTCTATTACTGTCCCAGATGGAAATAAAGACACAATAAGCTTGAGATTCAGATTACCATTTAAAAATGGTTTCTTCTCTCTGCTAAAATAGGAGGTAATATATTTTTAATTCATGGGAGTAATGCATTGACAGCGACGAAATTTCGAATATTCACCTTTTTTTATCGGTATTGTATCGCATTTATATTATACCTGCTAGGCAGCAAAATAGTCAGACATGGCGAATTACACAAACATACGTGCATTGCATTAACGACCGGAAAAGCAAGTAACGGCATCTACTGCAAATAAAGAAAGGAAGAAAAACAAAATTACCTAATCTAGCTTTTAGAAACTCGTGTTCCAACTTTATAAATATCTGACAGCCATTGGAGGCATTTACAAGCTTCAGAAGAGTGCCCTCCTGTTTCACATATGCCGAACTGTAGAAAATGTATCAGAAACAATATACAAAGGCGATGCCGAGCTGTAGCTAAAAATATACTCCCACAATGCACACTCCAAGCGCTTCTATTCTTAAGCTCAGCGCAGTAACAAAATATGTGTGTTTCTATGGTGGGTGAACCAATGATTGAAATTAGGGCATTCCTAAACAAAAAAAAACAAAAATAAGAGAAACTATGTGCTCTATACATCACACAACCGGTTTTAAAAAATAAATGCTCGATTATAAGTAAAATCCTAATAGAAAACGCAGTTGTAATAAGAAATAAAACTTGTGAGTGTCCTAACTGTACACCAAATTAAAAAAAAATATGCAAAGCTGATATTAAATGTGTTTGACACTCCAACGTAGTTTAAAATAAAACTCACTTACCCGATTTCCTGCAAACCAATGCGCCGTCAAGACTTCATTATCTGCAGCCTTGTTTAGATTCCACATAATAGTGCGGCAGTGATAATAACCATAAATTGATCAGCACTATAAAAAAATTTACGTTTTAAAGATTATCAATCTCATTGCTGATCATACTGGAAACCAGGGTTCGATCTCCCGTACTGAACGATTTGTTTGTCTGTGTGTTTCCTTTTGTAATTTAATGCGGTATTATGCTTCATATATAAATATATTTGTAAACGAACCGACAATTATGCGCAACTAGTACATTCCACAATGCATTACCACAATGTACGATACCTTACAAACCGTTATAACCTCTATGTAAGTGGTCTTCCCATAATTGTGCTTGAGCATAGCTGAGAGGCTCCAGTGTTAATGAGACAATACAAACACTATCAATGCCTACAGACTCGGACAGGGTTTTAAAGCGTCTTAGGTTACGAAGCTCATTGTAAGCATGATCACAAGTACACCTGTGGACAGGGGGAAAAAAGAGCCATCCGCCGATTCCAACTGTCAATCGACGGGCTTCGTAACAGCGGTGTTAACGCATATGAAGAAGCAGTATAATGGTCTATGCCTGGGAGAGCAAGGTCGGTCAACTTACAAATTAAAATAACTTTTATTTATGGGCGCTCTTTAACCGCTGCGGTTCTTACTAACCTATGCAATATTGGGCGTGGAAAACCACTTAATTTTGCTCAGGTGGCTCTTTATCAGGCTTGAGGTTATTTAAGTTTTTTAAATCTACAGGGGCCAGCGTCTTTACTTCCTTTCTGAGTAACGTTACACTGGCCGAGAGATTAAGAAGTCACTGCTTCCATTTATGAGCTGTTAGGTTCAAATCGCAATTTATTTGCTACTTTTGTTGATAATTTTATGAAGGAATATGTAGAAAATTATATTGGATTAATTTATGCATTTGAAGTTTTGGACATATCTTTGCACAGAGAAACATAATTCTACTAACCACTCGTTTTAAATAACTAAAGAAATAAATGTTAATAAGCCTTTATCTACCAAAAACATAAAAATTAAACATAGTTAATATCGGGTGTATGAACATTATGCACATACTTGTTCCCTCAACCTTCGAGGCATTGATAAAAATTAAATCCCTTCAGTGACGTAAACGAGAAGCTACAGCATCCCAGGCTGCTTGAATTTGGACCTAGAAGCTATCTTTTGTCCTACGCACATTGCAAGTAAATTCCAGGGCAACTCTCTTATAACCTCAGCACACACATTTAAATAGAGTTCAAATCTGGTGAACATGGAGGTACTTCCTTGTGCCTATGTCTGTGCGCATGCGTTCTGCCGTTGTAAAACACGGTATGATTCACTAAAATGGGTCATGTTTGGGTTGGATGTCTTTGCGCATCTTCCGTTCATCACGTGATTCCGTATGCAGCATATAGCACTGTTATTTTATTAACATTACCGAATGTCGTATAAGAAATGAAGTGTATCGAAAATAGGTGGCCGTTGCGTGTTAATTAAGCAGAAAAGAAATGTTTGCCGAATGCGAGAAGTGAACCTGTATTCCTTCAACACAGAGGTATCCTACGCATTGTCATAACGCTAGAGTCAAGACACATGGAAGGTATTATTTTAGTGATGTACAGCGACTGTGCAGCGACTGTGTAGTGTATAGTGTAAAAACATGCGTCGTGTCCTATGGGATTTAATCAAATTTGCGTTCAAAACATGGCTCATTTGCTTTTTGTTCACGAATGTACACGCATATATATACGTGTATCCCTCATAGTTTTCGGAGGGCTTTTCAGATGTTTTATAGTACTTTTTATATAATTGCACTCTTACGGATTTCTATAGTTGTCGTTATCATTAATTTATTTATATCGGATTGTTTCACATAGAAAACACAATGCAGAACGTTTTCATAAAAGTGGGTTTCTTATAAAACGCTACTAGACCTTGCCTATTCCTTTATCATCCCCTACCCAGCACAAGTATAAGATTCGTGATTGGTTGATTTAAGAAATTTAAATTTCAATTATGCAAATTAAAATGACAATAACGCTTAAGGAACAGAGGTTACAATAAAACGCCACTACACTTTTCGTATTCATTTATCAGCTCTTGCCCAGCAGGAATATAAGATTTGCCCTATTCCACATTAAAAAAAAAAATATTTATAAATATGCTAATTAGTATGGAAATAACGCTTAGAGAATTGAAGTTACAATAAAACGCCATTAGACTGTGCTTATTCCTTCATGATCTCTTACCCAGCACAAGTATAAGATTCACGATGAGTTAACTTAAGAAATTTTAATTATTATCACTCCAATTAAGATAACAATAACGCTTCAAGAATTGAGGTTATATTAAAGCGCCATAAAACTTTTCTTATTCATTTATCAACCCCTACCCAATACAAGTATAATATTCACGATTGGTTAATTTAAGAAATTTTATTTACAATTACGGTAATTAAAATGGTAATAACGCTTAGAGAATTGAGGGTACATAAAACCCTATAAGACTTTTCGGAATCCTTTAGCACCCCCTAATCAGTACGGGTAATAGATTCGCGTTTAATTAATTCAATAAATTTTAATTACAATTACATTCTTTACTTTAATCAAAAATGCAAATAATAACTTTATTTTCAACACCATAGCGAAATGGGTAATACAAATTCTGTACGAAATTACATTTACATGCCAATTACATATTAGGATTATTCACCTAGTGAATACAAACCTTATCCGTATAACTATCACAAGACTTAAATAAAATGCTTTATTTACGCAATTGTTCGTCCCAGACTACAGATGACGGTTAACAATAATTTTAATCACTTAGACATCCTACATCACTCTGCATTGTACTCTAATTCCAGCACTGAAGTAAAAGCTATAACTGGAAGCACGCATCATATGAACATTTTCAACAACGGACTACCACGCCAAGAACAATTGCTAACATTGCTTGAAATCATTTAGACATACTGGCTTAGCAGGATCCTCCAATTTCAGCACTTGAAGCGCTCATCACATCAACATTTTCAACAAGGGAATACCATACCAAAAACAACAGCTAACATTGCTTGAAATCACTTAGACAGCCTACAACTAGCTCAAGAGTATTCTCTAATTTCAACACTGAAGTATAAGCTATAACTTGAAGCATTCATCACATAATTTGACGAGCATGCATAAATAAATATCCACAAAAAATACCATACCAATAAAGTTCAATTAACATTGCTTGAAAATAATTAGACAGCCTACAACTGACTTAGAAGTATACACAAATTTAAGAATGAGCATAAGCTATAACTTGAGGCACTCAGCACATAACTTGACGATTGTGTATAAATAATTATTTTCATAAAAGGGGTAATATTTAGTTACCTCTTATCACAACCGCTATGAATAAAAACTACACATGGATGCTCACCTCTTGGCTACCATATACGACAAGGGAAACTCAGACATACCCTTACAACAGCGAAGCATGACCCAACCAGTTTCACACAATGAAGAGTGCTGGCGACGTTTTGAACAAAATATCCTACCCTTTCCCACCAGAGATTTCTGTTAGAAAAAACATACTCACTCGGAACATCCAGGCAAAGAACACGCATATATATACATTCCCTCCCTGAGATATACACCGAAAAACATTATTTTATATGAGCATCTATATAAGCACGAGGTCTGCAATATAGCGGTACTTATTGGATATGACCGCCGTGAAAGCATTTTTGAAAACAGACGCCAAAACCTTTTATGATACCGATGACTACAGGAGAGAGTGTGCTGAGAAATCGCATCATTATGCATACATTCATAGAGAATCGTGCAATGGGCGAATGCATACGATTACATGCACATACCCTGTTTGCCATAATCGTATACCTTCAAGGAATCCCTGCACCGATGACTGCCCTGTCTACGAGCGAGATATATTGTAAGTATGACACATTCACGACTTTATACTATTATTGGTACTTCATCTATATTCGAGTATCGTAATGTTGACTAATTCCAATAGATTGTTATATACCTAGGAGTAGGAACACCCAAGAGCTTCATGATTCAGATACCATAGATACAATGAATATGTTTAGACCAGCAGATGATATTGAAGATCACTTAGAACTATGCAACTGTCGCACTCATGTGGTGATTTGTTCAAAACCCGCAGAGCATGATAGAATAACATCATACATCATCTGCAACTTGACCGGCAGCGTGTATTGGTCAAGACATATAACCCAGAGGTGATTGCAAACTAAAAATACGACAATGACCATCACATCACACATTTATTTCTTGAAAAAATTAATAATATTCATTCTTCGTTCCACAGTTCCAGAGACAATTCCCGTACCACCAGAGCTCATAGACCTTGCTAAGGACTGACGTTGACGAGGTGGATGTCTGCATTTCAAACCCATGGAACATCTCTCCTGTACAAGATTATGATGACATTACGAAAATGAATACGTCGAATCCACCATCAATGTGAGTATAATATCTTGCAAATACCTCAAGAAAGAAACTAACCTTATTTAAATTGCAGTGATTGAGCTATAAGAAAGTAATGGTATTTGCTATTCTTCAATAGTTCTTATATTCTAGATCCAGAGAGATACAAGAGATGAGTTTAAAAAAAAAACGACAAAAATCTTTTGCTAATCATCTCAGGAACCTGAGACTGCTGGAAGACCGAACGCACAGAATTGCTAAACCAGAGGCAAACATAGAGAAATGTGGAACCCACAGCAGACCAACAAAACGTGTCCATCCCATTCTGCATATCCAAAACAAATGTGCTAATGGGGCGCTTTATTGTGAGCTACAAGTGCTTCTCAACAGCAATGATCTTAATGGATTTGTATGATATATACAAACTGCACCTAAAATCACTGTATTCTGCAGGTGCACAAAAGACAAAGTGCGTATATCGTGAGTATATTGTAAACGTAGTGTTGTCCTGCCATATTATTGGATTAAAAAAAAAACTAAGCCACTAGACACTTTAATACAAATATAAACAAAGCGTTGTGCAGTATTTTAAAAATGAAGATGTTCAAGGAGCTGGTACATTTATAAGCAAATATCTACTTAATCTAACCAATGCAAATAAAACATTTTCAATAGACACGAACATGGAGAGGGAATGTGATGAAAATGCTTTATAAATAAAAATATAAGGTATATATAATCCCACTAATGATTTTTTTCCATATAACTAATACAAATTTGCACCTCGTATTCCTTTGCATAATGTGACCTTTAAATTATCGATTACATGACATGCCCTAAACGCTTGTAAGTAGATACCATATCGTGTATAATCAGACAATTTAATATTGTAATTTCTGTGATGGACGCCCAGCATGCTATAGGGGTTGAGAGCGAAAATATGCCTTTGCACTATATTGCAGACCTCGTGCTTATATTTCTGCTCATATAAAACCATGTTTTTCAGTGTATACCTCAGGGAGGGAATGCATATATCTGCGTGTTCTTTACCTGGATGTTCCGAATGAGTATGTATTTTCTAACAGAAACCTCTGGAGGATGTCATGTTCATAACGTTGCTAGCATTCTTTGTCGTCTGAAACTGGTTGGGACATTCTTCGCTGTTGTAAGAGTATGTCTCAGTTTCCCTCGTCGTATATGTTAGCCAAGAGGTGAGCATCCATGTACAGTTCTTATTTTTAGTGATTGTGATAAGAGGCTACTAAATATTCCCGTTTTTATGAAAATATTTATTTATTCAGATTCGTCGAGCTGCGTGATGAGTCCCTGAAGCTATAACTTATGCTCAGTGTTGAAGTTAGAGAATGCTCCTAAGTTAGTTGTAGGCTGTTTAATTATTTTCAAGCAATGTTAACTGATTTACCAAGCGGGAGACCTGGGTTCGATCCCCAGTACCGGCGTGGGGATTTTTCCCCCGCTGGGAGACCTGGCCCGGGGTGCACTCAGCCTCGTAAGGTCCCTGGGGGGCCAATTGAGGAGCTACTTGATGGAGAACTAGCGGCTCCAGGTCATGAGGACCGCATTAACCGGCCGGGGAGGACTCGAGGCGCTGACCACGTCTCACCCTCCAATAGTGCACCCCATCCATGACGTCTATAGTGGACCGAGATGGGGGACGCAGCGGCCGGGTGGTAGGCCAAGGTTCCCCGTGAGCTGTCGTGCCATGGAGTTATGTTAATGTTAACTGATGTTTTTGGTATGGTATTTTTTTAAGATATTTATTTATACATAATCGTCAAGTTATGTGATGAATGCTTCAAGTTACAGCTTATACTTCAGTGTTGAAATTAGAGAATACTACTGAGCTAGTTGTAGGATGTCTAAGTGATTTCAAGCAATGTTAACTGTTGTTTTTGGTATGGTATTCCCTTGTTGAACATTTATGGAAATTAGAGTATCCTTCTAAACCGGTATGTCTGAATGATTTCAAGCAATGTTAACAATTGTTTTTGGCATGGTAGTCCGTTGTTGAAAACGTTCATGTGATGAGTGCTTGCAGTTATAGCTTATAGTTCAGTGCTGAAATTAGAGCACAATGCAGAGTGAAGTTGTAGTATGTCTAAGTGATTTCAAAGCATTGTTAACCGTCATCTTCAGTATGGGACCGACATTTTCGTAAGTAAAAACATTTTATCTAAGTCTTGTGATAGCTATATGATTAATGTTTGTATACACAAGGTGAATAATCATAGTATATAATTGGCATGTAGATGTAATTTAATGAAGAATTTGAATCACGCATTTTGTTATAGCGTTGAAAATGCAGTTGTTATTTGCATTGTTAGTTTATATCGTTTCATTATAGCATCATTCTGTAAGCGTTATTACCCTTTTAACTAGCGTAATTATCATTAAAATTTCATAAATTAACCAATCGTGTATCTTATACGAGTGCTGGGCGGGAATGATTAACGAATAAGGAAATTGTTATGGTGTTTTATTGTAACCTCATTTCTTGAAGCGTTATTGGCATATGAATTGACGTAATTGTAATTTAAATGTCTTAAAAGAAGCAATTTTTAATTTTATGTTTGTGCTGGGTAGGGGATAATAAAGGAATAAAAAAAGTCCAATAGCGTTTGATTGCACTTTAATTCTCTAAGTGCAATTGCCATTTTAATTAGCGTAATTGTAATTAAACTTTCTTGAACGTGGGATAGCGCGAATCTTATACCCGTGCTGGGTAGGGGCTGATAAATGAATACGAAAATTGTTACGGCTTTTTATTGTAACCTCTATTCTTTAAGCGTTTTTGTCATTTTAAGTGGCGTAATTCTAATTAAAATTTCTTAAAATAACCAGACGTAAATATTATACTTGTACTGGATAGAGGATGATAAAGGAATAAGAAAAGTCTTGTAGCGTTTTATTGTAACTTCAGTTCTTTAGGCATTATTGTAATTAGAATTTCTTGATTATTTGCGAAGTTAATTCTTGTAGTGGATAGGGGGTTATAAGGTAATATGAATGGATTTTATTAATAGCGAGTGCTATAATTGTGATCTACCATCAATCCTTTATGCAGTTATTTAATTATACATAGCCGTAAAGTCACGTGATTGCAACCTCACTGAAAGATGTTTGGAGGTCTCCATGTAAGAGCCGATATTAACATTTATAAATATTTGGAGTTGTAATGAGTTGACGTTCTCAGTGTTCGAGAGGTCACAGGTTCAATTCCCTCTTGGGGTGGGCTGTGCTCGTTTCATCATTAACGAAACGTTTTCTTTAATTGCAGCGTTTAGTGTATATAATTATGTGAAATAAGTTCCAATTTCTTTTCCCTTCGTGCGCATGTCATGTTTTCTGCTCTGAATGTAGTGTTTGAGAGTCCTACACTTGCAACTCAATCACTACGCCGCCATATTGTTTTGATATGTTGAATTAATAGCTTTTATAAAAGCAATTCTCTCTAAACGCTTACTATTTTCATTTTATGTGTTGGTATGGCATAATAAAGCTTTTAGCATGTTCAACCGTGTGACTGTTATAATTCGTTGCGAAAATATTACCGGAAACGCATATTCAACATTTATCTAACAATTTATATATAATATTCTATTCTAATTATATCGAGTTTTTTCATTACACCATGATAGTTGAAGTATGTTTGTATATTCAGTTTCTTTGTGAAAAATTAGACCGATTTGTCAGACAAATGAGCCTTGTAGCTCTCAAATTGCCAGTGGCGCACTATTAATTAAAAGAGTTAATCGAATTGAAATCATATATAAGTTTGGATTTTGATTAGATATCAGATTTCCTCATGAAAAACTAAATCGATTTGATATGCAGATGAGCCTTGTAGCTCGAAATTAACAAATCGCGGTTTTTCGCATGGGCGTGGTCAATCGATTAAATTGTATTTCGTTTGGGAATTTGAAAGATGATTGTTCAAATGAGTGACAAGCAACAAGTGAAACCTTTTAGAGTGGTTTGATTGACAGGTACATGGAAAGCTTTTAGACAGTTGTCTTGGCAAAGAGGGAGGTGGCGGCGCTCTGTATGCTCTGCCGGCAGATGTTATCTTCATTCAGCATCTTGTAAAACATCTTATATTACATGGCGGCATTCTTTTGTCCCAGCTCTCTCCTGGTATCACTATTATTATTATTATTATTATTAGTATTATTATTATTAAATAATATATTACTTTATATTATTAATATTTTAGTAATTAATTATTAATACTATTAACCCATTATTGTAAATTTACAATAAAAGTACAAGGTGAAAACATTTGCCATATAATGGTAAAACGCTTATCCTAAGAATTTAAATAAATAAATATACCCAAAATAAAAATAGAAAAGTTTTACTTCTTCGCACGTAGAGTTTGGACGCATGAAACTGTAAGATATTGGTACCTGAAAAACTGTTCATATAAACAGCAGTCAAAATAATAGCAATATTTCTTAATTTACACAACACGGGCCTGAGTAGCCCATTAGTAAGTAACGATATACAGATTTTTGTTTTGAGTTCAAGGTTACCTGATATCACACAGCAATGGAAACAAATCAATAAATTGCGGATTCCCCAATAATATTCAATGGAACTGATAAGTTTGTTCAGAAATAAAAAGGTACACCTAGTTAATTGAGACGTTGATATTGGATTATATAAAAGGAACGGAATATATCCGTAAATTTTGCGAATTACATGAATATGTCTCAATTTCTGGAAGTTCTTTAAGCTACCACTGCTGATAAATATGATATACCGACACCAGTCATAGCAAAGGGAGGGCTAATAGATAACTTTAAGACATTATAGGGCACCAGAAGCACGACAAACTAAAATTAAAAGTCAAGTAGTTCAGGTGTTAAAAGATATTATGAACATGTAGTAAAAATGAGTGGAACGTTGCTTTTGTAGTACCACTAAGAAAACGGGAAATGAAATGGATGCATTGCATAAATTTCGGGAAGTTAAAGGATGTTATTGTACCAGCTTGCCATATATTCAGGATATTTCAGATAGGTTAGGACGAGCTGGACTTGCCCAACTGGATGTTTACGGGTTCCCAGGTCTGAGAAATATAGATGTAAAACAGCTTTTAACACTTCATATGATCATTTTGAGGATAAGAGTATGCCGTATAGATTGAAATTCGCTGGTAGTACATTTCAGAAACTTATAATGTCTTAGCGTTTTAATTACTGGAAAATCTTAGAGAGGACCAATCAAAGACACACGAACTGCTTTAAAACACTTGAGTGGGCGTGATTTAAAATTTGAATCATAGGCATTTTAACTTTTGAAACCAGAGTTAGATTATCGGGACAGTGGCGTCCGTGTGCTGCGGCTCTCACACTTGCCTTAGAGTGCAAGTCAGCGCAGTTGGAGACCTTACGTAAGAACAATGCGTAATGTGGAATTACAAGCCAATGTGTGTGTGTGCGTGCGTGCGTGCGTGTTGTGTAGTCTATTATAATTCCACAGAAAGATCAAAGCAGAAGTAAACAAACCCTAATGTATCACTACGCTGACATGACGGCAGCACATGGAGATATGCTGGACACTCTGTAACAGCGATAACAGATTGCCTCAGACAGCATGCGTATCTGCACCTTGGGGACCATTAGCTTATTGCCATATCTGCCTTATTCCTGTATTTACTTAACACCCTAATCTGCTAGCGCATAATAGGTAGAGTAAACGAATAAAAGCAGTACCTGCATAGTCCGGCAGCTCTATCTATTTTGCCTGTTATTAAAACAAGCTTAACGGCTGTTAACGTAAGGTTTTATCAATCATTCATTTAAAGATTATATTATGTTTCATGCTTTTAACTTTTGTGAGTCAAAGAGTACAGAAAACGTTGAGCAACATAAGTTTGGAAGTACAGCGGAACAGAAACGAGGCGGCAGTAATTCAAACAATGCTTCTGCATTACTATAATAGATCGTTTCCAAACCTGTGGTTTGTGAACCTCCAGGGGTTTCACAATAAATGTCAAGAGGTTCGTTAAAACTCTTTTCCATAATGGTGGGTTTTGAAGATATGCCTATTATTGTTTCCTTAATTTCTGCGGCATTGTCATAATAATAGGGAACTTATCACATAATTTCCACAATAAACTAATATTTACTGCGAATGCCTGATTTATAGTTCTGTAACAACGTTAGGAATGCATTTGATTTCACTACAAAGGAAATCTAGTCTGCTAGCTTCTTTGTGTTCTACCAATACTAACAACAGTACCGCAACCGCACAAAGGAATGATTACATGGCGGTCAGACTGTTTAACATTAGCCCACTTCTTTCCTTTTGGCAAATGCAGGAAGTTGCCATTTGAGTATCAGGATGGTTTCCGTTCACATTAAAACTATAACTGGTTGAAAACTGGAAGTTTAAAAGGGAAACAGGTGTTAACATAATCGCAAATTAGTACTGTAAACAGGTCTTGACTTCTAGTGGTGTGTTCAATCTAACAAAAGTGAGCCGCGGGTAAAGAAAAGAAGGTACGATGATAATTACATTACGTTCGGATTTTAATATATAAATGACAAGGACTATCCTAGGACACGGTGTGCTGTTTGTGGCGAAATTCTTGTTAGCAGTAGTCTGAAATCTTCTTTTCTTAAATTCCATTTAGAAATTAAATCTGCGGATTTTTTTTTTTTTTGCATGGAAAGCTAACAGGCGGAAAAATGATTTAATCACTTCTGTATCCCCGGCAAACAGTGACAACGAGAATGCACTTGAAGTTCTTATTTTGCGGTGTTTAACGCCCGCTTTTACTAAAGTGGCACCGCAGGAGATGCCACTTATAATACATGGAAGGAAGATGGCGCACCGGTGGAATGCGATGGAGGAGGAAATTGGAGAATTCGGAGAAAACCCGCCCTGTATCGTTTGGTTCACCACAAAGCCCACATTTTTTAACCTTGTGTTGCCGTATTATTACTGTTTTCTTACTTTTTACAACACACATATATACACAAACATATAACACCCATGCCCAAGGCGGGACTCGAACCCACGATCCCCAGCGCTACGAAGCACCAAAGCGGGACGCCTTGGCGAGCGCGGCCATGGGGACCGGCACATTCGGTCACTTGGGATCGAGGCGAGTGGTCTAATCACTCGACCACGGCACGGCCACAATTGAAGCGTCTTGTCGTGTTTGCTACAGCATTGCTAAAACTACAAAACCTTATTAGAAAAGCTGAAGTTTTAATGCGGCCATGTATAAATTATTTAGTACAGGGCACAAAAAAGAGTCATTATTGTACCATTGTCTGACCACACGATCAACCGCCGCTTCAGAAAGAGCAGTAGCTATACACATGTCAAATTTTGTCGAAAATGGAATTTTGGAAAGAGTGCATGCCAGTCCATCTTTTGCGATTGAATCGACTGATGTTGCAAATTTAGCCATTTTGTTGCTTTTCGGCCGTTATATTAATGGGGACTCTTGTACAACAGAAGCTATTATTCCACAGACCGTTAAAGTACTGGAGGAGATATATTTAAGTTAACCAACGAATACTTTTGCGAAAATTCTTTATACTTTACTCGCTATGTAGGCTATTGTTCAGATGGTTCGATATCTATGTAAAGGTGATATGCTGGGTTTGCTGCCAAAGTAAGATCGGTAACACCGAACGCTTCTTAGATACAGTGTTGCATTTAAACACAGGTTGAAACTGTGCTGGGCAATGCAATGAACATAATTACATTTATTAAGGCTTGCCCCACAAATTACCACATCTTTGCTTGCTTTGTGAAGAAACGGGATTCATTTATAAGTATTCATTGTCTCACACTAAAGTTAGGTGGATATCTTGCAGTAGAACTATCTCCAGACTGTATGAGCTTAAAGACGAAGTTTTCGTTTTTCTCACCAGCCATGCTTTTCGGAAAGTAAAGTGCATGGAAGACTAAATCCTACTTCAGATTTGAGCTTATGTGGCAGAATTTTTTTAAAAAAAATTAGCAGTTTAAACTTATCTCTCCAGGAGTCAAATATAAACGTTTATATTGTGCAAGACCGCATCCAATCATTCATTAAAAAACTTCATTTTGGGGAAATGTGTTTCTGTAGGAATCAAACCGAGTGCTTTGACACCCTCACGTCTTTCTGGTTGAAAATCAACTTCTTTGGACGGAAATGTCAAGAATATGGTTAAAGAACATTTGAAGTGACTTATAGCAACCTTCAGAGAATATTTCCTTGCTATGTCGAATAATAACAATTGGAATCTCAAACCTTTCGAAGAGTCAACAATTTTGGAATCCACATTAAGCGTAAATGAAAAACAGCAGCTTCTTAAAATGTCCAATGATTTTCAGCTACGGATAAGTAATAAATCTTTGTCATTAATTGGTTTTTGGGTAAGTTTAAAGGAGTTCCCAGTGTTAGTAATAAAGGCATAACGGCTTTATTACTCTTTTCATGCACAAATTTGTAAACAAAAAAATTAGTTTTTTTACATGTCTATTTAAAAACATATACAGATACAGACTTTGTGCTAAAAGTGATTCGAGACTTTATTTAACCTCTGCTGTTCCTGGCTTCAAAGCTCTCTGCCTAGAAAACAGGCACAACCTTCTCACTGAATCCCAAGGTAGAGGTGAGTAACTACAATAAAAACTTACATTTATTATTGCAATTAGGCTTACTCGTTGTGTGACTCTGCCCACTCAGTGCTTGCAGAACCATTTTCAACAAAACTGCTTTGCATTGCATCGCCACATCCAACAACCGCCAGCCACCCTAGCACTATGGGAGACGTCAGCTGCCTACGGGAAATGCGATACAACTTCCCTGTCGAGATGAAGTATCCGAGTAACTATTCAATTCTCTTACTGTTTTGTTAGGGCAGCACGTGTGCTAAGTACCATGTACGACTCAAAGCAAAGGTATTACAAAATCACACAAGTTGAGCATCCTCGACTTTTGACCGTACAACACACCACGTAAGATATTAATGCATGACGTCCAATTTTATTGTAGTCCCGCAGGTGTTCGACGTCCCTTCACTGAAGTATATCCCAAGAATTTTTGCGTTGCACAGTATGTATTCCTAATCACATGCAATCCCAAGGGTGAGGCCCAATGGGGAGATTTTCAGATTTCCTCAAATTAAAAGTCTTCTCCGCACATCTGGCAAATTCTTGTAAACAGCTTCGTAGATACGTTACATCCTGCTCATCGGTAACCACCACCGTAATATCATCCGCCAAGGCCTTAACGACCATTTCCTGTTCATAGACCGCTAGACCCGTGACCGTTGTTTGCAGCTGTCGAAGCAAGGGATCAATGTCCACAGCAAATTACAGCATAGACAGGGAACAGCATTGGCGGACGGATCTGTTGACCGGTATAGCGGCAGTCATAAAACCCTTTGCATTGAATCCTAGAGGACGCAGCGTCATAGATGATATAACTTGCCAGTCCCTTGTAATGACTGCAAGTGTACCCAAAAGCCCTCATGAACCACATTATCAAATTCTTTCTCAAGGTCCAGGTTTACCAGCGCGGCAGAGCGGTGTTCCTGGCGACAGTGGCGTATAGTCTCGCAAAGCTGCCAAGTTGTGGTGCGTAGCCGTACTTCAGGGCACGAAAGCGTGCTGCTCAATAATCAGTGACAATAACCATACTTGCAGCCTACGGGCGAGCATTTTCACAAACAACTTATAGTAGCAGTTGAGTACTGCGATCGGCCGATAAGCTGCTGGCCGTCTGGGCGTGCCGGTCTCAGGGAGTTGTAGAACCACCCCATCTCCAAATGTAGGCGTCGGGTTTTTGTCCCTCCATATTTCTTGCATCACTAGAAGAAGTTCTTTCTTAATAATCCGAAAACAATGTTTACAAAACTCATACGGTAGCCCATCCGGTCCGGGCGCCGCATGAAGTTTTTGCTGCCTGAATTGCAGTAAGCAACTCCGTCTCCCTCAGCGTGGGAATTGGCAACGTTGTAAACCTCACTGAACAACTGAAACATATTTGGACACATACGACTGGATCAAATCCACAATGTCCACCGGTACGGTAAACCGCTCGATGTAATAGGAATATCACACATGAACAATCCCTGTCGTGGTCGTAACCTCTTGACCACCAGTAACGTTCTGCGACCTTGCTTACACTCCTTCGCTCGGAAGAAGAAACTCATTTTCTCACCATAAACGATGTCTGCGGTACGTATTCTGGCTAAGGTACCGTAAAGCTCTTGCGTTTTAAGGTTTTGGATATGAGACTTGACCTCCTGGAGCTGACAGTATACGTTCCCGCTTGTTGTTGGCGCAGGTGTAAATCCTGTAGCACTTCGGGGCAAAAATTCAAAGTGGCTCTCCGAGCCAACGCTCTATTACATGCTGCGGCTTTAAGAAAGGAGCGAACCACTGGCTTCGGCATATAGATCCACCAAGATGCATTTTTTTGTAGAACGCTGAAAAGATGTCTGCAATTTCAACATTCCTGGAATTGTATCAGGACCGCGACCTCTGTAAGTAAAGAGTAATTAAACTTCCACAACCCTAGCCCACTGCGACGTACCACCGAACGACCCGCAACCGCGTGTAGCAGTGCATAGTGATCGCTAAAAGCGGCTGGCGCTATCTCAGTGCGAGAGATCCGTGATGTCATCTCCGTGAAAACATTCATCCGGACAAATCGAGATGTCGAGTGGCCCCGTACAAAGGTGAACATAACATAGCTACGAGCTTGAATTCCCAACTATCCACTAATTGTAACTGGCCCACCAACTGCTGCAATGTAATACAACCATTAAAGATCCTTCTTTGATCCTTGGCTGCTAGCGCACAGTTAAATTCCCCAACCAATAAGAATGGGGAACTCCGAGGAATGTTAGTTAAACTCTCCTGTCGAAATAAGTCCTCTCGTTGTGTACATTTGTTGCTTCCAGCGGGAGCATAGATATTCACAAAAGTCGCACTATCGTACTCCGCGGAGAGGATTCTACATGAAGGATGGTATGCAAACCCGTGAAGTGACAATCCCTGGCGGTATACAATAGCGGTCCCAGTACCACCCGGTCCTAAATTAGGCTCATAGCCATACCCATATAAAATGTCCACATTACAAACATTAATCTCTTCAAGCAACAATAAACATCATTATTACATAGAAATTCCCGAAGCAGCTGTTGTTTAACTGGTTGACGCAAGCCATTTATATAAGTGATGCCCAGATTTGAATTCCAACTGGCATACAGGGCAAAGAAAGAGTACTCGCGATCTCTGGACAAATGCCGTGATACCAATGCAGCAATTAAGACACATGCCAGTTCAAACCGAGATGTACAACCATCAATTGTCCGCATACGCGTGCGGATCGTCCTTAATGTGTCGTAGATCCTCATCGGCATCATTGGTATCTTCAGCCGGTCCCTTACCGGAATCACTAGCCTTCACTACGCTACTGTCAGGAAGATCGTAAAGTGATCGTTGCACACTCGCGTCACCAGCTGGCTGAGACGATAACAAACGGATTAGCGGTTAAGATTGAAGGCGGGGTTCGCGTGCAGACGCAGAAACGTTGGTATGCGCACACAAGTTGCCACTTCAGTAGCGTCGCTATCCTTAGCCCTGTGGTCAGGGTCCTGTTGTACGGAACCCTGCACAGACCGAACGTCATCGACAATGTGCATCGTCTCAGGCACTACCATGCTGTCTCGCTCTGTAGGTAACTCCTCTCTCTCATCCATCTGCCGCTGTGAAGTCATAACGTCCACTTGGGTCCCCATTGACGGCCCTGGGGTGTGCATAATACCCTGCTGTTGATCTGCCAATAAAGTAGTCGAAGCATCCGCTGCCTCGCTAAAAGTTGCCGGACGATTTCTAGGCTGAATAGACAACCGAGTAACTCTAAAGGGCCAATGCGTTTTATCACGGCACAAATGATAGGCTTATTGCTGGCCGGTATAGACGATAGGAACCACATAAGTATCAATAACCAAGGTAGCCGGATTATTGCACTTAATCCCCATTTTCAGTGCACACGTCATTGTAAGCCGGAATAGATAATGAGGATACCATTGTCACGTCGTACATCAAATAACATACCGTATTTAGACAACTTTTGTGACAAAGCTGCGCTAGACACCTCTGGTGGCAGGTTGAAAACCCGCACATTAACAATTTGCTGGTCACCTGGCGTGATTTTCACTTGGGAGACTTCCGCAGACTCATATGTAAAGTTTTGTTCATCAGTGCAAAGTGCTATAAGTTTGTCATACAATAAGGTGGAAACTAACTTAACGTAAATAGCACGTTCAGGACTATTGAGTTGAAGCACATCCACTTGATTCAGTTTTAAAGCCAGAAAGTATACCTACCATTGATATTTTCTAGAGTAGACGGTCTAGCTGCTGCAATGTCAAACTGAATTTTGAGAGTATTTATCCGCTTATATACTGTAATTTTAATACTTTACCACCTTCTCGGAAGAAGAAGAAGACAAATGAAGGTGCCCAATTAAACAGAAGGCCTGCCCATTTACACGACCGGCTAAAACTCCGTAGCAAACAAACCACCCACCGCAATGCCGACCGATTCCGCTCGCTCTACGCAATCTCACGTCCAGCGAGCGACTGAAATGAAGAACTGGAGTGGAGGGCAAAAGACACTCAAAGTCACGCGCCATACATTTGTTGTAATTGGAAAACAGTGACATTTAAAGTAGCTATATTTACGACATAAGGATACCTGAGTAGGAAACAATTGCGACAGCGCGTCTTCATGATCGTCAGAATCTTTGCATAGAGATTAGACCTTGAATGTCCTCTTGGGAGTTGAATAAAATCACTGCATTGACTAGACAGAATTTCATTCCACAACTGAACAAAACAAGCAAATATTATAATTGAACTGGAATATGGCATACCTGCATTTAAAGTGTTTTACGGACGAACTGTAAGCATCACAGAGA
The DNA here is from genome assembly GCA_030762935.1 of Hymenopus coronatus. Taxonomy (NCBI): domain Eukaryota; kingdom Metazoa; phylum Arthropoda; class Insecta; order Mantodea; family Hymenopodidae; genus Hymenopus; species Hymenopus coronatus. The sequence goes on along the minus strand of CM060900.1, from coordinate 204,551,874 downwards.
GCATAATTTAGATTTAATTCTGTTTTCGTAGTTTCTTTTTAGTGTTTCCATGTATACTTTCTGCTTTTTACTTTAATGCACAAAGTCGTCAACAAGAGTTATAAAGGGGGCCTATTAAGCGTGTCTCTGCAGTAAAATGCTCAACATGCTGAATTAAACATGCAAAATATGCTGGGTTCAATTTTAGGCTGATGAAGCTGTTCTTATTTCGTGATCATTATTCCCCACCCTCAAGAGCCTGGAAATATGAACGCGATACTGAATCCGTGTTAAGTTAATCGAGAAGTACAGTTTTAATGAACACCTCGACAATTTAAGCAGCTGTTCTAGATGGTCAGAGTGGTAATACAAAGATATTACTTAAGGCGGTATGCAAATAAATAAAAACAAATAAAATGATTTAGCAAACACAAAAAAAAAAGTACAGTATAAAAAATAAAATAAATGTGAAAATAGGTACCGGTATTCCTCTTCAGTATACTATATTCAAGACGGTAAGTAACATTTCCTATCAGCATTTGTGGTAAATTTGTGTTAGATAGATAAAATAGGTATGTTAATATGGCACCACAGGAATGTGTGGTCTGTGCTTCCTGAAATAATTTATCAATAAATCTAAAATTAGAATAGATTATTACTTAATATTCTTTATGTTCTAACAATGTTGAAAAATTCATTTTTAACACCCTGCGAAACTGTGCTTCAGGTTGAAATTACAGATTTGAAAAACTAACTTAATCGATATATGGGAATTTTTTAAATTTAGGACAAAATATAATATTGAAGCCCGCCTGGGTAGTGTGGTGGTAGCGTGTCTGCCTCACACTCAAAAGGTCGCGAGCTCGAATCTCGCTTAGGGTGAGTTATCCGGATATGTTTTTTTTTTTTTTCGGGGGTTTCCCTTATCCTGAGAAGATGAATGTTGAGTAACTTTAAGCTCCATGGACCCCGATATCATTTGAGCATCACTTCACCAATTTCATTCATCTTCCGATATGGCCAACCGGGTTAAAGGACGTTAAAGTAAAATAAAAATATTTAATTTAATATATTAGCACGGCTTTCTAATGCTAATCAACATATACAAAATAGTTATAAGAATAAAATCAGCGTTTTCATTACCTTTGTCGCATGAGAAGGTAAATTAAATAATGAAGGAACAGTGTCAAGGTTTAGCGTCATCTTGCTCTTATTCTCATGGAAACATATTTTTCCCATATTTTTCTGTTGTATTTTGATGGCACAAACGTTGCACGTCTCAGAGCCGGTCCCCATGGACGCACTCGCCAAGGCGTCCCGCTTTGGTGCTTCGTAGCGCTGGGGATCGTGGGTTCGAGTCCCGCTTTGGGCATGGGTGTTATATGTTTGTGTTTATGTGGGTGTTGTAAAAGTAAGAAAACAGCAATCCAGTAATAATACAGAAAAATAAAGTAAACATGAAAATAAAGGTAAATAAAAAGTAGGGTATACAGTGCCGGAGTCCCGATCAGACTCCGGTACCGTATTTTATAAAAAAAAAAAAAAAAAAAGCAGCTACGGACTTAATGAGTACTGCTGGTTTATGTATTGGAAACCTAAAATAAATTATCATTCACTTAGTCACAGGAAACCCAAGAGGATAAATCGTAATGAGTTTGGAACACGAATCACAAATGTAAAAATTTATTCTTACGGATGGAAAGTAATCTCGGATTTTTTTTCCGGCGATTGGTAGGAAAAAGAAAAAGAGGACAAGTAGTAATACAGCTATGCAGCATAGAAGTGCACCATATTAATTACTAAAGCACAATAACTTTAAACCATCTCACTTTTAAAGGCTTTTAAGCGTACTGAACATGGCAAAAACACACGTTTGCCCTCCAGCTGCCTATGCGTGAGAGGTTTCAATTAGTGACAGCAACACTAGCGCCAGCGGTGTGTCTAGGTAATTCAATTTCAAGGCCTTTGGGTGAACTTAGCTTTTGGTTTTGCTAAGATGTGCTGAAGTGGGTGGGTCAAAGATAAACCTGGATGGTAATCATAAGTGTATTAATGAGAAAGGTCTCAAATGACATTGTTAAGACCAGTAGCTATACAAATGTAGAATTTGTTGGGGTTTTACAGAGGCACGAAAGGCCGCGGTTTTACAGGAAGTTGAGGGTTGTGCACTTACTAAATGAGAGTGCCTTGTTGAGTCCTATTACTTCTTACATTGATGCGATATGTCCCTTGTATAGACAACGCAGGATGACATTTTGATTCTGGAAGCAAACGGCTGCCTTCAGATATAATTGCTCACATAATTAGGCATATCATCCCTGTAGTCATATATAATTTTTACGCCAGACGGGTTCTCCAGATATAATCGCAAAAGGTTTGTAAAAAAAATGAATATATACATAAAACGGCATTCATTAATAATATCAATGCACAAATTCAAACGGTGTTATATCTCTCTGTATGTGTATTTCATTAAAACATTGAGGGATTGCGAAACAGAGTAAATGGGCTTTCCGTTATCTTCACTTCTGACTAACTTCGACCACATGTATTATGTTTACCTGGACATAATTTCAGAGAACATGAATTTTTATTATTACTAATTTCATTACATGGGCACTCTTTAGGAGCGACATTTTCAAGACAAAATATATAAACGGGTGTGGTTGTTATATATTCAAGGGATTTTCCTCATAAGCTTGTAACTGTGTCCAAGTTCGGCAGTAAACAGAAATGTGTGCAGTCCAATTAAATATAAATGAAGTAAATCTAGTAATATTACATTTGTACCGGTCATCAACAGGTAATTACTAAATATTCAAAGAGCAACTAGAAGGCTCCCTAAACTTTTTTTTAGAACCCAAAAGAACATTAATAATATTATCTGACTCCTAGCTTACGGAGAGATCGAGTCAGTTCTATTTTTTCAATATGTCTTACAATTATACTTTTCTAAAGTAATTCAAAATTCCTCTATGGCAATAGAGGATGTATTTAAAAATATAAACGAATAAAAACAGATTCCATCCACCATTTATAAATAATCTATCGGATCATGTGGCACTAATATTACACTTTTATGAAGTAAAATGAAAGTTCAAACGCCAAGTATGTATAATAAATCTTGAGAAATTTATGAAAATAGCCGAAGAAGTATTAAGCAAGCATTGAAGTAAGATTCGTGGAGTGAAATAAAGGGACTAAAGAATGGGTTTAGAATCTTATAAAAATTTAAAATTCACTCTGAAGCATGTTTTCCAGTTAAATACACCAAAGTGCACAACCACAAGAGGAATATGCTTTGGATCACGTTAGCTATTAAAACTTCATGTAAATGTAAAAGGCAACTATACCAAGAAATGAAACTTAAGAATACCCTTAACATAGAATGTTACTATATGATATATTGCAAAACCCTGAGAAAAACAACAAAAGCAACTGATAATAATAAATTGTTTGATTATAATCAAACATGTAATTGAGAAAACAAAACAAAAACCATTTGGAGTATAATGATAGAAACAGGTAGGTTCTCTCAAGAACGTCCCTAGTAATACTAAATACAATCAGTGACAAATGATGCTCAGAAGATTTCAAACATTTTCAACACTATTTTTCTGGATATAACAAACAAGTTAAACTTAAATTAAGGAAATAAGAAATCAACTGCAGTTATCTAAAAATCTTTCATTGAGAAGGTCCCTGACTTTAATATTAATGAGACAACTCTTTCTAAAATTAATAATATAACAAACTAAGACGAAGGAGTCTGCGGGATATTGTCACCTCACAAGAGTGTGATGACGGAGGTGTTTCACTACATTATGGCTATTAAAGACAGCTCAATGGTTCAGAATAGTCAATTTTTATTAATTATTTACAGACTCCCATTGGAGCTTGCCTTTTCTAGACAGTAGCTGTTGAGATAGTGCCGGAGTTCCAAGGTGGGCGGCACAGAGTCAACGCAAGAGTTCAAGAATCAGAGTAATGGAGTCCGACCAAGAGACCATAAAAAAGAAGCAGCCCGAATTGCGGTTCTAGCCCTCCTTATATAGCCAATCATTTCATATAGGAGGCTAGTCATTTCCATGTTAAGCATAACACGATGTACCAGAACATTCCATCTGACGCATATCGCCTTGGTGATGTGCAAAACGGCACGTAGGACTCAGGAAGTTTATGAACTGTGAATGCCCACGGAATTCTCCCAGGGTAAGGGGTTAGCCGCTAAAAGTCCGTTACATACTAGCTGTGCCCATCCGTTCGCCAAGAAAGATTGTGAAATGTAAGACAATATAAAATTGAGGTGAATGTACAATTTAGCCCAAAGTGTCCAGAAATATGAATGTTCAAACCTTCTACGGATCCTTGCGCTTCTCAACAGTAATCATGACAATATTATGAAATAACGGGCTAAATTCTGTCCTGTTAGAACGAAATTCTTAATTGTCAGACCCATTTTTAAAAATTCAAACACAATGATGTTGCCAATTATGGACCAATATCTCTCTTATCAAAATTCTGAAAGATATTCCAGAAAGTAATGTATAATTACATAGCTAATAACGGTTCATTTATGCAAGAACAATTTTAATTTAGAAAAGAAATATCAACAAATAATGCAACTTTCAGGCTTACATACGAATTGTTAACACCTTTAAATGAAAAGTTATGTGTTTGTGGAAACCTTTATGACCTTTTAAAAGCATTTCACTGTAAAAATCAAGAGTTTTTGATTGCGCAACTACAATTATATGGAGTAAAAATCTGATGTGTACCATTCCATGACTTTCCCTACATATCTGCAACAAATTATTGTTAAAAATCGTATTCTTCTATTTACTTCATGCTAATCGGCAAAATAATTGCAGAAATTGTCTTATTACTTGCATCCTTGTAAGTAAAAGGGAAATAAGGGAGTATCACAGGTTAAAGCTATAGTCAAATATTTTAAAACGCGGTTGCCATGTGATTGAAGTTCCTTTGTTTGTATGGCCAGGAGTTGACACATTCCAATAACGAGGAATATTTCAAAAACAATCAACTCCACGAAAAAATATATACACAATAAATTGTATGTTTTAACGATTTTTTTTATTTTTTGTTATGTGACGTTTTGTCTATCTCTTATAGTTCACCAGTTACGCAAAATTCCGAAAATTCATCCAAAATAAAGATGTCTTTAAAGGCGTTTTCCAGAAAATTCAAGATATACATTTCATTTGTCACGTAAATATCTTTAATTTACGATATTTAAAATAGTTAAAGTAACTTTTGAGAAAATCAAAATTACGTAAAGGGTAATTATGGGGGGGATTTTCTTGAAAATGTTCTTGTCGCATCCTTGGAAGATACTGAAGTTTAATACCAAGTTTGGTATTTAACGGAATTTTCGATTTTGAGCTAGGCTGCCCAAAGTCATGCAGAAACAGACACGCATAGATATTTTTCAAAAATGCTTCTTTTCTATTCAGGGGGTCTCAAAACATGTATTTGCGGTGAAATCTCGGTATCGAATTTCGGGTGGAATACAATACCTCCTCTGTTTACTATATACATAGTACGTGGAGAGGAAGTAAAACTGAAAATTGAAACTTTAACACGAGAAAATAGAAATATCCATCGTCCTAATGCGAAACTTTCTTGGTTCCAGAAAAAAAATGTATACTACGAAATAACTTAACTATTTTATGCTCTTCCCTGTAATCTCAAGGAAACGTTATATGTTACGGCGTTTTTTATGGTTTCTCCTAAGCAGTGCCTTGGTGATAAGTTATTTTATTTTGTAGAAGAATGTACAGCATGATAATACATCAGTTGCGATACATAATGTACGTATGTGAATCTATATACATAATATTTAGGCACTAATCAGAAAGACATCAATGCTATTTGTTGGAAATACCGTGACGTGTGGACTATACAACCAAGTAATGGGAGACTGAACAGCTGAACATCAATGCAGAAATTCCACTGATACGGTTGTCCAACTGTTGTATATTTTAATATTTTTTAGAATTCATTCTTTTAAAACTAAATTTTGACCCACTTTCCAAGCAAGAAAGGATGTAAGCATTCAGTACAGTGACATAGGCCGTATAAGCCAAGTGATAAAACGTTTGGGTTTAATATCCATCTTAAGTTTTAATGCTCTTTGAAGTTTATGATGTTTATTACTAATTGTAATCGAGAACTTTAAATGATGGTGTATGTAATCTTGTATGCTTTGGCATGTTCTATGTTCAAGGCCTGCTCTGCCACCATGAACCTACAGAACTCAATCTAATCTTACTATCCAAGGAAGGAGGGAAATAGAGGTGACTTGTGACGTAACGTAGCTGTCGGAGTAGTGACGTGTACAATTCTTAGTTTTCGAAATCATTATTAAAATTCAGGACATGTTTTAAATAAAAAATAATGCAAGTGTTTATTCATAATTGTTCATACAATAAGGATGTACAACTCGGCATATATCATACTTTGTGCCAATTTTAAGAAATAAATATAATATGGCTTTTAAATTTCCTAGAGAAATAAACAAACAATGTTGAATTTTAAACATTGTTTCAGTACATAAACTGCAATTGACGCTGTGCGCTTTCTAATTGGAGAAAGGATATTATCCCTAACCTTTTGTATCATTTTTGTAAACATGTATTTAAAACATTAATCTATTAAATCGGCGGCGCCATGACCAAGTGGTTACACCGCTCGCCTCCCACCTAGGCGGCCCAGGTTCGATCCCAAGTGCCCACGTGTGGGGTTTGTGATGCACGAAACGGCGTCTGGACGAGTTTTCTCCAGGTCCTCCGGTTTCTCCCACACTCATTCCACCAATTGCTCCATCATCACCTTTCCTGTCATCCATTTCGCTTGTATGTCATATCATCCTCTTCCTCACACTCACACCTGGCTACGGGCCGACCACTCGTTACAGGTTCTCCATTCTGTATTTTCGTGACATTAGCTCCCCGACAGGCTTCTGATCCCTTGCCATTCGCTTACAAGTCTTAGGCCTAAATAGGGGGAGGGTAAGCCGACTTTGACAAAAAATTATTAGCGCAATGACCGTCAGTATTATTAAAGTGTATTATGAAAGAGGTAAATTTCCCTGAATATCCGACAGCTACTCTGGAATAATCTCACAATCGCATACAGGAGTGTTCCACCACTGAGAGGAACACTGATTATGTGTTTCATACAGCACACACGGAGGATGGGGTGGAAGCCGCTTGAACGCGGTAACCCACGGGATCACGAGTGCCCAGGCAACCAAATTGCTATATTAGAAGCAATAGGGTCTGTGCTTGCGGATTGTTGTACTCCGGAGGATTGACGGTCAACACCGAGTGCCATCGGCAGTACGACGCGTTCCTCAAAATAGACTCCGCCAGGAAAAATCCTTTATCAATCATTACTTTGTTGGGAGATGTACTATTTATCTATGGTAAATAATAAGTTGGCATAGTAAGCAGTAGTTTCCTTTCTCCGCTAAATTCCACAGGGAGCTATCCTATAATCAGAATTTTAGTCGTGAGTGTATGAGCAAGAAAATATTTTTGTCTTATTTTTTGGTGCACTTTTAAGATTCTATCGGAACCTAAGGGTTTTTTTTTTTATTGTTAAGGATTGCAATTCGAAGCTGGGCAAGTGTAAGCTTCAGCTAGAAAAATATCATTACAAGGTTATTCGCAGATGCGAACGTTGGAACTGTAATGTTAAATTTTGAAAAACTTTCCGGTAAACTCTACATATTAATTCTGAAGATTAATAAAGTAATTACAGAAATACATTTATGTCCTTCAGGACACCGCCATAAAACAACAAGGTCATACGAACGCGTTAAATCTTAGTGGGAATGGATCAAAATGACAAAAGAAATACGTTTCAAAATACGACGTTTATCAAATGCTAAAGCAAATGAGGAACGAATTAAGTCAACAACATAAGATACTAAAGATCTCAGTAGAACCTGGATTAAAGTATACTTCGATATAGTAATTATTTTTCTTGTTTTAGAGCAGGAAAATAAATACGCTTTAACTTGCCAAGGGAGTTTAAGTTAGAGAATATTTGATTTAGAAAGTTATTTTGAATTATGGGTACTCTCGTATTTTAAGAGATTAGGGAGCGAACTTTTGAACGATCTGTTACAAAGAACATGGAAATTAACATCAATTTAGAATATAAAAACAACCTTATACTAGTCCGAGGCCATTTGCGCGATGGATAAAACACATAAGGCCTCAGTCAATTATTTAGAATGCTTTTGCTCTGAGAAACAAAATTGTTGGGATAATCAGATGAACTTTTCAGTATTTATTTACCATAGAACTTCACATTGAATTACATAATTTGTAGATACCAATTTTATTCCAAAGATAAAGAGGTTTCTCAGGAAGCTGTCAATTGTCTCAACTCTTACGTACAATTATGATGATAAGCAGAAATTGCGAGTATCGCTAAAGAAGGAAACGCACAGGTTAAGTTTAGAGAAGAAACAAGAATAAATAGGCACAAATCATAAAGTACTTATGCTAAGGGTAATTTAGCGCTTAAAGAAATGAAGATACGCGAAAATTAGGTCCAATATCGAAGGTATCCTTTGAAGTTGGGATCAAAAATGATTCTAACGTGATGGTCCAGGAGTTGGGGTAGAGTATCAGGATGATCATAAAGAACTCAAGGCCCTGTTATTTTACTTAAAGGGCCACTAGATAGGTGAAGCGACATGCATATGCAAATAGCTATTGTAGTACACTTAAAACTTCCCAGTTGACACTAAATAAATTAGTAGTATTTGTTTGTTAGGACGCTGTCAGTTGTCAGCGCTGTAGGTGTGGTGAAATTTCGTCACGCTAGTATATCAACTGGCGTGGGGCTGTCACTTTTAAGCACACTTAAAACTTCCCAGTTGATACTGAATCAAATGTAAATAAATTAGCAGTATTTGTTTGTTAGGACGCTGTCAGTTGTCGGCGGTGACGCGCTGTAGGTGTGGTGAAATTTCGTCACGCTAGTATATCAATTGGCATGGGGCTGTCACTTTTAAGCACACTTAAAAACTATCGGTGTAGGCAAGATTTGAACCCGCGATTTTGGGATCAGAACGCCAGTGCCTAACCAACTGACCCGCCCGGACCTATATCAAGTATAAATAAAGTATAATTTTTCAAAAAGGTTTTTGTGCCTTTGACTCTGGCGGCTCGTTGTGCTGTTGCGGGGTCCCCATGCAAAATTGAGCTGGTGTTTCCTACTGCAGAAACTCAAAATTGACTGCAATCCCTTATGCTACACAGCGATATTGCGCGGCTGGACACCCCTGTGGGACAACCGCATCGAACGGGGAACACTGAAATCAGTTAAAGCTGATATACTTTCGCTGGGTATCTGGTTGTTGGAGATAGTTAAGTTGTACAAAATGAACATCTAGAGTACAAAGATGGTAATTAAAAACACAAGATACTGCTCGAAGGGATAGAAATAAAGCAAAACAACTGGTACTTGCAGAATATTTGAAATGCAAGTTTTTTACAGTATCAAGGAAGGATAAACACTTTGTCGCCACACTCTTCCTCGTTTTTTTTTTTTTTTTTTTTTTTTTTTTTTTTTTTTTTTTTTTGGGTTTCAGTCAGTATTTAATGGTCAATACAAAGTGAAAAAGTCGTTCTGTTGCATATTTCGCAGCACACAAGGGATATTGTATACAGAGGTGTATTTTTTTGGAAAACAGCAATATTTTCACGAGACTTCATACGTTCTGAAAATCTATGGTATAAAATGTCCATAGTCGGAACACCAACTGCTGCTTGGATTGGATTATTTCAGAGTAACGGAGAGTTGTTTGAATTAACTGAACGTTTTTTCCGGCGGAATGCTATGAGGAGAAGTTGTATTAGTATATGTGAGCATCAGTCAAGAACCAGAGCACAACAGTCATCATAGATATATGGGAAGTAGGCTGCACTAGGCTACTGTTCCAAACCCCCCTTTCGCATTTTCCCCGATTGTCTAGCTGTGAAAACAATGTACCTATGAGTATTATCATTAACTGGTTTAAATATATTTTTCAAAACCATTGGACCGACGCTTCTTGCAAGCTCATGTAACACAATAAACAATTTTAGCAGCATGAAACCTTCAGTGATCGTGGCTAATATAGCACAGACTTACTGGACTAATACTTGTGCAACAGCGTAGTTTATCTTTCACTAAGCAGCTATAATATACGTTTAGACCGCATTTCTGCTCAAATTTACTCTTGTAAATTGAGTAGGGGTATTACTAGTAAATCGCCCGGCGGCGGAAACCTACATGGGAGGGTGAAGGGGTTTCGCTGGTCTTTGGTTCATTACTCAGATAGTCTGTGACTTCCTGCCTTTGAGCCTAGCTGCGCAAGTGTGCTAATTGGATTCAGGAGGGAAGGATAAAGATTTGCAACAGTCATTTCTCAGGCAGGATTTTGTGCAGATATACAATAAGAAGATGCTGTTTAAAATCTCCTTCATTAACTCCCTTATGTTTTGACCTAATGTTATGTTATTGGCGCTAATGTCCACATTTAGCAGACTTCTATCTCACGCAGAAAAACTCTATTTCACTCAAAAGTAAAGCTACTCTTACATCACACGTTACTTCATGCCCAACTGTTCTGTATAGCTGTTGGTCGCACACTATCTTTCTTGAACTATCTTTCACTTTCTGTTTAAGTGTGCGATAGGTGACCTAATTCTCAGGCGTTCCTACATTGATGATATGAGAATTAAATTTCCCTTTGTTTTCAAGAGGACATGGCAGCCATTCGCTCATTTCGTAGTTTTGGAAACCAATATTTTAGTAACCATTGTAAGCTAATGGAAAAATATTGCGAATTCAACATCAATACACTTGCACAAAATGCATTATTACTGTGTGTCGATTAAGTAGTGGATCTGAAGTAAAATGCTCCAAGTGCTGGGTGCATTGCTTACAAGGTTAAGTTTAATCAACAGTACTCGTGCCGTCGACTAGAGTAGCCAAAGTTGCTAAAAGGAGTTTCTGCTGAATACCAGAAAAGAAGGAAGGTGAATCGAATCTCGCAATACGGCTCATACTTTGGTTTTTAATCTCTATTTTCCTGACTTGTGCAAAATATAAGTTTGACAAATGAATAGAAACTCTTTCTGATAAAACTCCTACGCTCAGCAAATTACATATCAGTTTTATTTCGCATAGCGAACTGCACGCTGTATAAAACACACATTTTAATTCTGTAAATAAAACGGGGGAATACGCCCACCTCAAGTGGCAACCATTCCTCCCAAATTCAATACTGTCCTTTAAACGCCTAGAATCAAATGCATCTGACTATAGTATTCTTTGGTAGTGTTTAACGCCCACTTTTAAAACAGATGGCACCGCAGGCGATGCTACTGATTATCCGGGCGAAGCAATTGCTGACCTCTCCGGTCACACTAGAGCCCTGCAGGTTGCAACGTGAGAACAAGGTTCTGCCGCGCTCTCACAGCCGCCCCAGGACGCATAGTACTCTTACATAAATGAACACTGCAATACCAAAAATCGTAAATCAAATATTCAGGTATATAATGGAAACTAAAGCGAAAGCTAAGACAGGGAAAACACATTTTGTACAGAATTGAATAAAATGGTGTTCACTGACATACCTTTACACAGTCTGCAAGATCACGCATTCATTGTATTTATGGAGAAATATATAGGGCGTATAGTACCTTCCGAAGGACCTCTCAGTAGATGTGTACGCACGTACTATGAGGACGTGTTAGCTGATGTACGGAAACCGTAGTAGATAATAAACTATGGATTTCCATAGATAAAACCCAAGATTTGGTTCGTATTTCAAGACTTAAGAACCATTCAGAACAATTATAAATGTTAACCTACAACAATTACTGCTTTGGAATCCACGAAACTAGAACTGCCGGACGCCACTCACCATGTACAGGAATTTGCGACAAATATTTCTCAAGTTACCGATAGAGCAGCCCCGTAAATGAGGAATAAACTCGAAAATGTGCTTGAGAAAAATACAGGAGACTCAAAATTTGTTGTTATCAGCAAAGTGGTAAAAGCAAGTGAAAAGCCTACCTGCAAAATGTAGAAGACAGTCAATTACACACAAGTGACCTGAAGTTTAAGTTTGCTCCCATTACACCTTGTAACGTAAATATAACATTTTCGTGGTATAAATCGTGTTTCACCCCTAACCGTAGAAAATTTGTTCATGAAACATTAAAAATGTATATCGTCATACTTTACAATAGATAAAGAAATGCCGTTTCTCTATATTAAAATTATGAATATCATAAAGAATTCAATGTGTCACATATAGTTTAAGTTTGTATTGTTTTGTTCCTTTTTCGGACACACACTATTCTTAGGTCCGCAAATGGGACACAAAAATAATTAATGTAGCTAGGAAATATTACCTGGAAAGGAAAAGGTCAGTTGTTTTCCCGTTTCCTTTCTGTACAGTAGAGCAGAGTAGAGTTCAGAGAGGGAGAGAGAGAGAGAGAGAGAGAGAGAGAGAGAGAGAGAGAGAGAGAGAGAGAGAGAGAGAGAGAGAGAGAGAGAGAGAGCGTGTACGTGAGAATGCGTGGCGTGCGCGCGTCTTTTGGAGAGCTTAGGTCAATTCAGTTATTGGGGTAACATGTTTTACAATTTATGATAGGCAATGCAAATTCTAAATAAATTAAATCACAAAAGTATGTTACTTTGACAAAGCATAATAGAACTCATAAATTTACATGCTACCTAGAACGACATTATAGTGTGCGTGGCAAGACTGTCCCTAATATTGAAATTCTGTTGTTCTGCCAGTCTGATTAATAATCAGACGTTATTTATATTACAAATTTTAATAAAACAAGTTGAGCGCCGGTGTTACCTTTGGGTTCAATAGGCATTGGCATTGTTGATAATAGCTGCTGAAATTACGTAGCATATGTCATTACAGTACAATGCCCATGATTGCGAGCATGGAGTGGGAAAAATAGTGAAAGAATATCTGACTGACTACATACATTTTAATATAGGTGTTGTTTGAGAACATCGCTGCCGCATGTTTAAATGAGAATAGTTTCAAAATTGTTAAAAATGACATCAGCTTGAAACAGAGATTGATCACCCTAAAATTGCGTCTTTCGGTATAAATGTCCCCCAATTGGGATAGTCGCAATTGCAAAATTCCATCTGAAATAGCCCAAAAGGCTACAAAACACCCAACACAGCCTCCCTGATCTTATTTATACTCAGCGAAGCACATACACCAGATGCTCTCAGATACTCTTAACTGTTGTTTGGGTAAAGGGTTTTTCTCGGGGATTTCCCTTATCCTGGGAAGATGGACGTCGACAAATCTAAGCTCCATAGATATGAACCCTGGATTCATTTGAGCATCATTTCACCGATTTCACTCATTGTTCGATATAACATATCAGGTTTTAAAATGCACTAAAGTTACAAGAAAGAAAGAAATGCATACACTTCCTGACGGCTTCCTCCACGCTAATGTGGTAGGTCTTATCGGGCAATGAATAAAATCAATGAAATGAGCCCAGGGTTCATAACCATGAAGCTTAGACCACTCTATATTCATCTTCTCCGGTTAAGGGAAAACCATGGCAAAAAGCTCAAGTAACGGTTAAGTACATCTGAGGGCATCTAAAGAGGAAGCCATCAGGTCCCTGCTTCGTTGAATGTAAAGAGGACCAGGGTGGCCAAATTGGATGATATGTAGCCTATTGGACTATTTCAGATGAAATTCTGCAACCGTTGTTAAACAAATGTGGCTATCACAATTCTGCTAACGCTATTGGCTTATCCAAAACGACTCCCAGTGTAATTCTATCAGAGGGTCTGTTGAAAGGTAAATCGAAATTCCCATACATTTAAGCTTAAGAAGGTCAATCTTGTCTATGAAAATAAAACTAGACGGAAGGATAAAAAACAACAAATGAACTGACGCAGGAGGGACAGCCGCAGCTTCTATGACCATGTTTTCTAAAGCCTTATTAACTTTAAAACATATAGTGGGTGTCTTTTCAGTCGTAGTGCAGTTTAAAGGTTAATATGTCTGTACCTGCATTGTCCAAAAACTTATTGGCTTCAGAGGAGATTAAATAAGCTTCTGTTCTACACATTATAGATAAGTTTAAAACCTAGAATCTATGTAGTCATGCCGTCAGAACTCTTATCGACTTCAGTGCTACACGCGCAGAGTTTAGAGCAAGCCGATGTGCCCGCATTACCCAACGCCAAATCTACTGCGTGAGTTATTGAAAGGATTATGTCCTCTGCTTTTTAGCACATTTTAAAATAAAAGATGTCTGCGGCCTAATGCTGTAAATCGTATTGTCCACATGGATGTTAATATGGCATCTGTCTTACAAGCCGTAACACAGTTTAAAGCAGAAGATGTCTATGCCCCTATTGTCCGGAGTCTCATTGAACTTAGTTATTATTAAAATAGTTCGTGTCTCTCCGTAGTAGCATAGTTAAAGATAAACCACTTCTGTGTCCAGATTGTCCAGAAGTTAAAATACCTTGTCTCCTCTCCGTAGGAGAGTTTAAAACGTAACATCTGGGTATCCGGACTGTTCAGAGCCTTATTGAGTTTAGGAAGAATTAAAGTAATTTTGACCTACACGTTGTATCATGATGTAAACGTGAACCTGTAAATAAAACACAAAAACAGTTATACTTGTTCCAGCAGTGAACCGTTCTTATGGCCTGCCAATGGTAAACTACAAATATAAATATACATAATATAGCAGTTTAAAAAGAGGGAAGTATATAAGAATTGCGTTATTGTCATAAGTAGTACCATGAGTATTTTCATCGTGTCAATTTACGACCGGAGCAAAGCCACGGGAGTGAATTGTCCTAAGAGTTGTATTTGATAAGACAATTTAGCGAAATAATCTATTCATAATTTACAATATATAGGAAGGGTGACTTTATCATATTACTGTAGTGCTTACATTAGTTCTTAAATGGTAGATGAGTGTCACATTAAAGCTTGTGACCTCTTTCTAAATAAAATTCCATATATTAGCGCAGTTTTTATGCGTATTAATAGGCCTGGCTGGCTTCATTAATGATTTGTTTTATTTCTTCTGCGGTCGCCTGACCAAACCTTGTCAAGCTTTCCATAATCACGCAATGTGACAGCTGACTCGATTGTCAACTTGTTACCAATAAACAAGACAGGAGACTAAACAAACGAACGTCAGGTGCGACAAGATTTCAAAGAAATGAACACTAGCTGTGATAAGATGTTTTGACAATATCGCTCCAGTCAAATGATCGTGATTGGTTGAAATTGCCTAATCCCGTCCAGTACATTGGCACTTTAATAGTTGAGGTAAATTTTCACAACTATCCATTCCTAGAATTCAGTCTATTTCGAGAGATACGTCCACGCAATTTCCAGCATGATACTGGAGACCAGCTCACACTGTGTGATGAAATTCAACATGCACGAACTTCTTAAATTCGGCTAATGAAGAAGAGCATGAATACTGCTAACTTTTATTCTGAATTGAATACAAAAAACGAACGCATTGCGGTTTCTGTCTTTTTTTTAAGATACAATTTTTTGTCACGATTACATCAAAATACAGTTTATGACTAAATTGTAAAATTCCATAGAAGCGTACATTTTGTTTCTAAGGGGCTCGGGTATGTGGTGCATCAAGACTGTTCAACTATAAAATACGTTGGAAGCTTCTTGAATGATTCGCATGCACGATAGCACACTACTCATGCGCGGGACGGCCGATACAACTCTCCACCGGTTTGAGTACCACTTGAGTTCTGAAGAGTGCGGACGTAGCAGTAACATGCGAGACGTTCGTCAACTTTTATTTTCTCTCCAGGGACGGGCTCAGAAAAGCGCAGGATAATGGTGTAATTTACTTTTATTTAATATGGAGATACATCGTGCTATTTTACAACCGGGATAAGTAATTTAAATGAATAACATTAATGTCATTACCCATAAACCATTGGCAATCCTAACTTTACGTACGTCACAGTATTGCATTGTGTTCTATACTGCCATTGAGGATTCTGTTATCTGTAGACATGTTTCACAAGGAGCAGTTTATATGTCAATACGACAGTACAATGTCGTTGTTTTCAATGAAAACAGAGTTCGACATCACTGACACGAGTAATGCGCAATTTAGCTGTGTAGGGTGATGCTATTTGAAATTAGAATTTTAAAATTACTTTTGCTTCTTAACGGCGCTGTTAATGACCAGGATCATTTAAGTACCGCCAGTGTGCCGGAAGTACCACCATTGTCCTCGCGGACATTCACAACCCTGAAAGAGACTGATTGCATGAAATGAAAGTGAAATGAAGGGACAGGAATTTCCGAGAAATTAAGAAGCGTAGCCAGCATTCGCCTAGTGACCCGGGAACCCTCCGAAAAAACCCATGGGTCAGAGAGGTCGGCCGCTGGAATCGAACCCATGACCTTCTGAATGCGAGTCTCACACCTAACGCCTGAGCCACCTGACTCGGTACAGTTGTCACATCGCTGAATTTTTTTAGGTACTTTGTCTTTGTGTGGGGTTATATTCATATTATATTAAGACAAGCGGTAAATTATTTCCCTGGGTCTAATTCTTAATAAAAAGGCATGACGGAGTCAAAATATTCTGCATCGATTCATTTAGGTCAAAAATAAGCTATCATTACAAACAAAGCTTAAGCGCAGCTATTTGGAAACATGTATAATATCATGATGTTGCTGTTAATGTCGATGTTAAAATCTAGTTCATAATGGTTTTTTGCTCATGTGATTGACTTACAGATTAATAATACTCATGTCTTTGTTCGTTACCTTTCAATTGAACTGGGAAAGTCACTTTATAACTAGGAGCATCGAATAATGCGTTAATAGAGCGTCAGGTTGTGTCCTTTAATAGTTCTCATTGAGAAAGTGTGTGTTAGATGTCACAACAGCAATTCAACATCCATTCTCTGACAGAACCTTTGCGTTTTTGAGGGTAATATAGCAAATGGCATTACGAGCAGTGCCAAAGCTATTATTATTATTATTATTATTATTATTATTATTATTAATTATTATTATTATTTCTATGATTACTATTATTATTGTTGTTAGTATTATTATTGTTATTATAGTTTATAAGAGTTGAAATAGTCTCTTAATTCTATTCCTGGATGGTCTCTTTTCTTAAAATTATAAAACGTGGTCATAAACAAAAATATTTATTTCATACTCCTTTTTAGAAACCTAATTACTAAAACTGCATTTATAATTACATCATTTCTACGTGCAAACAAGTATGAATATTCCTGAATAAGAAAAACTGAACCAGAATATTGATAGTTTTCTTTCAGAGCAAAACACTTTCCTCCATCTTAGGGTTATCATGAGAAACAATTCTTTGAATGTTGAGCGCCGATATACTTATTGCAAGAAATCTGGGCATATACCTGTCAGAAATATCCTCTGTTTTCCCTAACTCAAATATCACCTGTTTTGTTTCCTTCCTCATGCTATGGAATCTACTGCTGCTCCTCCGAAGGATGTTTGTTTATTACTTTGCTTTACTTTTGGCTTTTATATTGGATATGCATGTTGCTAGTTACTCCATAAATTATCCGTGTTTATATGCCTTATATAGGGCGCTGCGTGACACACCGCCTGTTTCTCCCGCTATCAGTAAATAGAAAGCCAATAACAGCAATGTGACTTCACTTATCATCACAGGTGATTGAACCATGTAATACGAGCGGAAGACATGGGTTTATACGAGAGCATAAGATATTTCATGCTGTGAATACGTGCTATATATCACACATTTCTCCCAGCAACATAGAAGTAATCTAGGCATGAAATTCCTTCAGTATATTTGCTGTATCATTCACGTACGTAAGGACATTCTGTTACAAACTCAGCGCTGTCTAAGACAAATAAATGGCGAATATATAACCTAGAGACTCAATATATAGTACTGTGCACTGATATAAAGACGCGTAGACGGAAAATTAAAGTATGTACAAGTAAGTTTACACCTGTTTTGCACAATTCTGTTCTCTGAAGGAACACTTGTGATAAAGTGTCCAGCATTTATTATGGACAGCGATGTTAACAAACTGAGCTTTGTGTGCACTGGCGTTGCTTTGTAAGAAACTGCAGGTTAGCCAAACGTCGGAAGCTCGGGTTTACTAGTTTTGTGCGAGTGTGCATCTTGTCCAGAAAGCTGCAACTCAATGTGACACGAGTCTGTTACTATTTAAAGATCTTCCAAGCATTTACATAAGCATGTAATAATATTCGCTGTCATTAGACGGAAAAAAAGGGAAATAAAATACTGAATAAAGAATCAATAGATAAATAAATGAAAGCAATAAGGAATCGCAATAATAAAATGAAAATGATTAAAGTAGCACAGCCCTGTATAGATTAAGGTTAGTAAATGCAGTTAGGTAGAAGAGAATTCCGATAAAAAGGGGAAGATTGTGCAAATGCAAGCAGCCCTCAGACATAGAACAAAATCATTCGGAACGAGGAAAACTTTTAGGTCTGGAAACTTTGACAATGCAGGGAAAAACCGTGTCACCAAAAATCAGCCAAGCTGACAGAAAATGAAATACAGCGAAATAATGTGATAATAGCAGATCGTATACTCTAATCTCTTTCTAAAATATAAGAGTAAAATAGAAATGCAACAAAAATAATCAAACACCACCTGGCAAGGAAAGAAGATGTGGCAGGCAGAACCTGGGCATGAAGTACAAAACATATCAGGGTAGAGGGTCAGTTTCTAACGGTGTTCACATCGTCATTTGCTGCCTTCTCTTGGTTTTAAGAAGACTTAAGTCCATTGTTAAAATGGCGAGTCTGTAACTTAGGTACGTCAATGAGGAGTCAGGTAAGCCAGATCTGAGAAAATTACATTAAGGTGAATGCACTAGAAACATAAACAAGGATGTTAGAGTGCGGGATTTGACGAACGCAAAGTCAGGGAAAATATTACTCTTTGTGAGAGAAGAATAATTGGTCAATTAATGATTAAATTAAGGCAGTTTATTACCTTCGATCTACCTAAACAGAGAAGGCAGCTCTTAGTTCGGAAAAACCCTCCTGAAGAGTTATCTAAATTAAGTTGCTTTATTTATTTAGTAGTTGCTTTAACTACTGTAGCTATTAGCATCCCATTTGTAATGGGTGTGAAAGTCCACTTAATTTTGTTTCGTGGCCTTTTATCAGGCTTGAGGTTTCTTTACACCTATGACACAGAACCACCGCTTCACTCCCCATCCGAAGGAAGTCATA
The DNA here is from genome assembly GCA_030762935.1 of Hymenopus coronatus. Classification (NCBI taxonomy): domain Eukaryota; kingdom Metazoa; phylum Arthropoda; class Insecta; order Mantodea; family Hymenopodidae; genus Hymenopus; species Hymenopus coronatus. The sequence continues at coordinate 204,532,559 of CM060900.1, read as the reverse complement.
CTAGGGATTTTTACGCCCCTCCGTCGGATTTAAACCCGCGACTTCGGAAACTAGCATGCTATGCGTTGGTCATGGAGGACGAGGAGGAACAATCTCTTTACCGAGCCCAATAAAGAGCCATACACCCTTCCTTTCCAAAACACCTCCAGAAACCAATAGACCGAAACATCCTTTATCGAAACGTCGCCCAACGTTTTCTAACTCAACCACCCGACGCCTCACATATATTTCAGCTGTAACGTGCACCTTCATAGTTCGTATACAACACAGGAGTGATACTGTGACTGAAAATCAAAAGGAATAAGTAAGTCACTTGCCGTTTCAACAGGACCCTAGAACATCAATAACACTGGACAACAGACAAAATGTTACAGAAACAAAATAAGCTATTTATGACTAATTTTGTACCGCTAATGACGAATATGACAGTAAAACTAGCCGCAGTGGTCTGGTTACATTGTTAAGCATATGTCTGGGATTGCTCTTCTCAGAAGAAAGACTCAGCGGTTTCTCTGTTCAAGGTTACAGCAAACAGGGAAAAGAAGATTGATGTATGACTCTGAGGGTTGGTGTTTGCTTGTATAAGACTTTTCACTTATTTAGACACAAGACGTTGGTAGTGGAGACCAGCTTTGTCTTTATTGTGAAGTAAATTCATAAAATTGTTGTAGTGCTGAGCATAACCACATATACATCTGTATTGTTAGAAGACTCGTTTTTAATTCTGTATAGTGATAGATCTGTGATGTGAGAGAAATTAATGTGCCATAAGTGTACAAATAGTGCTGATAATTTTTTGGAAAGTGACTTTTGCAACCCAAAACTGAAATATAACTCCATTAATAAAGAAAACATACCATCTTTACTTTGGATGCAAAATAGGGAACCAAAATAAAAGCTGGGCCCCCCCCCCATATTTGTTGCAATGGCTGTACTGCAAATCTCGGTGAATGGCTATATTCAGTTTTCAAGTGTAGTCCATGTTCTTCTTCGTCTTTGGAAGCAACTAGAATATCATATATATATATATATATATATATATATATATATATATATATATATATACACAAAATCCAAAACATTAAAAACAAAATGCATGTACCTCTGGAAAAATTGTGCCTGTACCAAAAGACAATTTTAAAAATTCAAATAATCCAAAAGGCGTGATTACAGCAGTTTTCGGAACATCATCGTCTGCAACTGCAATGAACTACGTGAAAGGACTGGGCCAATTCTTGAAGGTCTACATATGCCTAAATCTATCAGGTTTTGTAATTCCAGTTTGTCAAGCGTCTTGCTTTCTCTGAAACTGGTGCTCCGTTAGTGACAACTGAATGTTCTGTTTCACACATGGGTGTATTGAAATCAGGAATTCTTCTTAGAAGCTTTGAAAATTCAGAAATAATGTGTGCATATTTCTGCTGCGGGGAGTTGGTGAGGATAAAAGAATTTACTAAACTGCAGATTCTACTCTTTGCATTAAGAAAGGTATTGTTATCCAGTAGGCATTTGTTTTTGTTTTTTATGTCCACTTTAACACCAAAATATTGTAAGAAGTCTGCACCTAGGGTTGGTTACTGCACGTCTACTGGTATGAAAGCTCAAATAAATTATCTTAGTAAGCTGAAGTCTAATTTTAGTACTTTTTCTCCAAATGTCTTAATTATTGAGCCATTAGTTGCATACAATACTCGAGTGCAGAAATCGCAATTAGTTTGTATAAATGAAGTCGAGAAAAGCAGATGGTACCGTTGAAGGTGACTGTAATGAAAATTACAGTATTCTTATATGTGCAAAACTTTTCAAAACTTTCCAACTTGAAGGAAAATTGGTTCCCTGAGCTGTGCAATTTTTTGAACAATATACGAAAGTAAAAACTCCCGAGATTAGTCGATACCTTGAGCTGCCAAGCATCAGCACATAAATGCTAGGATAGCCGCGAACAACAATAACATAAAGAGTTATCGATAATTTAACTGATATTTGGCCGCAATATAGGGACCCATTCTAAGCATAAAAAGGTTTGTACAGCAGCTTTGAATACACCTTCACCACCAGGGATGCTTGTCCCTGATACAGCACATATAGGAACATTCTATGCTATCTACTGGTTCACAGATTTCTTCTGCGACCATACATTGCTCTCCTCATAATGGCAGAGCATTCTAGTTCATCCGCATTCCATTTGATCTTTCCGTGATTGAAGTGAGTTTTTAAAGACTGTTTATCAGATCTTCGGAGATATATCCCAGTTATTTCTCACCCTATACATTTACGATTTTCCAATAAGCAGCATACAAATAGGAACATTGTATGGTAAAAAACTTAGAGAAAATTATCATTAGCAAGACTACCTTCTTTGTCTTGGGGATAACATTTTTAGGAAAAGGTGTGCAAATTTAAATGTTCTGAGTAAATATAATTAGTCAAACATTATTCCCAAGAAATGTTAGACAACTGTGAACATTTTGGGCATGCTACAACACGAAACCGGTTTTCTCAGCAACAGGCACCAATGCGTGACCTACTAAAGAAAAACATCGATGGCGGGAAGAACCCCAGGTCAGTTTTGAACTTGCGAGGTAACTTTTTGAGAATGGAATCTTTCTGGAACTTCCAAACATCTACAAAGCTTTCCGCATATACTCAGACGCCGCAGTTAATGGATTTGGCTCAATATCGTGTTCATTCGGTGAACACGCATTGCTAAAAATAAACAGTACAGTATAAGGGCGCTGATGACTTCGGAAAAAAATCTGAATGCATCATAAAACTGGAAAGTTAACAGATATCCTTTAACCGTCGAAAGCTAAAATACGCTATATACTACAAGTAATCACCACCTTTACTAACTACGTCAGTATCAGTTTTAAGAAAACCTGTAAACTTTTCAGTTCAAATATAGTCATGTACATCCATGAAATAACTGCATACGGCACAACCATCTAACAAGGAAACTCACAGCGTTTTTAAACAGGACATAAGAAATTAAACACGCGACCTACAAGATTGCATTGGTATTCACAAAGAAGCTCTGTTCAAAGTATAAAGCTCATGATATCGAACATTGTGGAGCTACGCGCCCGGAGTATAGAGCACCTAAATATTGCTGTCTTCCTCGGGGCATCCATTCGCGCTTGTTCGAAGAAGACTATCAAGGGCAATAAGCTGCATTTTCTCATAAGGAAAATGCATCGGAAGGTGCGACAAAGAATTTCTGCATCTGAACTCTGTCAAATAGTAAATTGCTGAGTGACAAGTACGATTAACTTCCCCAAAATATTATCAGAAACAGACTATTGGACCTCATAACCGTAGATCTGTGTCATCAGGAACAGGCAGGACATGTTTGTGAATCGACGTCTCCATGAAACCGTAAAATTGTATCCTATTCAAAGCCTCACTAGCATGGTATGTGTGAAAAAATATACCGGGATACAGGAAAATGGTATATTCGGTATACCGTGGAAATAAATTTTCCGACAACATAAGACCTGCACTTATAAAGCTGCATAACTTCACAACCTACCACCATCACATCCCTGGTAATAATAAATGGGGTAGCTGTCAATTCTTTTAAGATTACAATACATTTAAGATTATGCATATTTTGTGGGTGGCGGCGCATCGGTGAGTGTGGACGAAGTAGCGCCTGGGCGGGGTTTTTGCCGGGTACTCCGGTTTCCCCCGGCACCCATTCCACCAATTGCTCCATCGTCACCTTTCCTTTCATCAATCTCGCTTACATTTCATAGTCTCCACTTCCCCATGTTCATGGCTGCCTCGGGCCGACCTCTCGTAACAGGTTCTCCATTCTGTGGTTTCGTGCTGATGGCTCCCCGACAGACTTCTGGCCCCTAGGCATTGGCTTGTAAGTCCTAGGGGGGTTGTCAGCACCAGAAATCGGGGACGGTAAGCCGATTACGAAACGGAATCTTGTGAGTACAATATTTATCGTTCATCGCATTTTCATTCTGCAATACAGAGTTTCTGTTCATATTATTGCATGCAGGACATGCCTGTAAGGATATCTCAAAATATGTACCACTAAGAGACAATATCGTCAGTTTATGACAAAAGGTCACTAAGTGACCATTAGGTGCTCTCTGAGGTACCTTTCATTACAAGTACTCACCAAGTGTATCAATATGTTTTCAATAAGTGCGAAGACGCCCCATGGCTAGAGAGCCAAAACTCACTAAAGCTACTTAGTGAATTGTTGCAGTTAATAAAATCACAACACAAGTAACTCTTTATACATAAATATATAAGTAACTAAGGCGAAGGTAACAAAACAGTAAGAACAAGATTAGACCAAAAGAAGATCCCGTACTTTTGTCTGTCACTTTTGTTTTGCAGAGAGTTCTCCAAAGTGCTTGTGGGGATCAATCCTTACTTTATTATAGACACAAATGGTGTATTTACAATCACAGCATATTACATTTAAAACACCAAATGAAGCGCAACACACGTTACCGTAAAAGGTAGATGGTAAAAGTGGCGAAAAGAAACTGCAACTGCATTACAATTGTGCATTAATAAGCTTCCTAAAACAGTGAAAGAACCCTCTATTTTCTTTCTTGTGAGTAAAGATTTGGTGTTTGTGCCGTTTGTTGTCAGTTTGCGTGGCAGAGACGTTATACAGTTGTATGTGTAGACTTCCGACGTAAACAAACCACGCGAAGGGTACAGCCAGAAAATAGGAAATAGAACGCTTTATTATTTCTGAAAACAAACATTTAGTTTCAAATCCTTTGTTTGGTTAATTTCTGTCATTGTAGGTACATACTGGTCACTACACGTCTGTACACTGCCGGAGTACTTTTTATTAGGAAGTCCGTGTTTTTATGATAGGATGATAGGTCGGCAGATGGATAGCATGTGCGTTCCTTGTTGCATTACATTTGCGTATACTATCTTTAGTTCTTTACCTATTTTTCCTATTTATTCAACTTTGCTCGGTGTCAAGTCCACCTGTGTTTCGTGCCACTCACAGCCCTTTATCTTTAGTTATGAGCATTGGACAGAATAGGAATTAGCACATTTGAAATTGTTCCTCTACCTCATTCTGTAGAAAATTTTAAATTGATAGAACACATGTCCATCAGAGGCGGCCGGTCGGTTGAAGTAGGCGAAGAAATTTTTACCCAATATATCCTGTTTACAGAATCCTTAAGTTCTATAAGTGAAGTACTTAATACAACATATATACTTGTCAATAATTGTAAAAGTTTAGTTTAGGTAATGTATGCGTAGAAGTTGCCAACTTTCCCTAATTTCGTTCTTCTGTATCATAATTTCGGGGGTAAGGCCGGGACCTGTCTCACAAAGGCGGGGGGGGGAGCCACAATAGTTCAGCCCTAAAAGAGAAATATTTCGACACTTTCGGTGTGATATTTCACTTGTTTGGGAAGGTTGCCATGGTAACGTGACAGCATAATTACTTTTTTAGCTTTGTAAGTGAAGTTCTTCTGCCTTGACAGTGAAATATTTCCCTTGTAGTCTGTACTGTACTAAAGAGTAGGTCAGTCGGCAAATAAGTCTGAGTATGTGAACACTGAACAAAATGCCTCGCTTCCTGCTTCACTTTTACTTTGTTGGTTTATGTTTACAACAAAATCACATATGTTGTGTGTGCTTTCGAGTATCCAGGAAGTGGCGTGACTGTGAGCATGCGGAATGAAAGTAAATGTTGGTATAATTTTTAACTCTTTTATAAATGTTTCCAAAATTGATGTGTGCACTTTATTAGAAACTCCTTTTAATCGGTCGAATGATGACAACAAAGATCGTATAATTACTGGGCACCAAAACAATTCTTTTCAGTTTTGCAAAAATAAGAAATAAAAGGCTCCTGGAAGTGGCATAATATAATAATTAAAGGTATTTGGTTTCCTGAATTTTGTTAATTTTGTTGGTCATGCGTACCATTCAGAAATGATAATAACGTATGGAATAAAGAGCAGTTCTCAAATTTTCAAAATACAATACTGTTAATGCTAAACATGGGGATTCTGCAATACAACTAAAATGTCGGTTGAAATTGAGAAGTGCCAAAAGAATACAAACACAATCGTGTATGCTTTAAGGGGAAAAAACAAGTTACTTATTTAACAACATAATGAAAATGCCGGGTTCAACGGACTAGTTCTAAAGCTACTTATTAAAGTGCCTTTATTTCTAAGTAAACAAGAAGTTATGTACATGATCAAGATGAATGGAATGAACAAGTAAATCGTAGTAATTTTGAAGAACGTCTGACTGCATTTATTATGAGGAGAAACTTACAAACACAAATTCACTGCAATAAACTTAATACGTATGTTTAGTGGTAGCTCAAAGGTATTCCAAATCAAAGTAATAGATTGGATTTTTAATAACATGAATGACCATCTAAAAACTTAAATAGGATGTGCATTCTTTACTCTTCAACTCTATGACCCTGCAGGAATTACACAAATATTCCAATGTTTAATTATAATGCGACTTTTAAATTCGGATGATGTATTAGTCGAAAGGTTCCTGGGATTCCATGGTGTGAGCGCTGAAAATCTATTTGGATTATTACAAAGAATTTTGAAAGAACGTGGCTATGAAATTAAATAAATTGGTAGGTGCTATGATGGCGCCAGTGTTACGTCAGGCCATTTGAATGGACTAAAACAGAATACAAGATAAAGCACCTCAGGCTATTTTTGTTTACTGTGTGGCACATCGCTTATACTTGGTTTTGCAACTAAGTGCTGAGAAAATATCTGAGTGTTGGATACCTTTTACTAATGTAAGTGGAATTCCATTATACTTCTATCATTCAGCAAAGTGAATTCTCGCACTCAATTCCGCATGCGTCATGAGCATCCGGCAATTACTGATACGCGTAAGTCTTCTAACTCTAACCTTATAGGTTTGTTAATTCAAGAAGTAGAAAAGTTGAGAAATATATTTTTAAATTTAAAAACTGCATTATCCCAGCTGTTGTGCTGTGGTCGTAGGTTAAAATGTGAACCATATGTACGTTTTGCCGACTCCTACGGTCAGCACCCTCAGTGGCAGTCACTCCAGGAGGTAAATGCAATTGGCAGGCTGAGGGCAGCCCGAGGTGTGATAGACGTGTCCCTGTTCTCGGATCGAACTTAACCACGTTCTGACGGGATTGTGGGTTTTTGCAGGATGGCGGGTGAGTGTTGGGGTTGTGGAGTGACGGGAGGAAGCAAGTGTTGCCCCTCAACGGTTGCCTATCATGGTGCAACGGCCCTTGTGCACCGCTGGTGTGAGTTTATCAACATGTTTGTTTTGAGGTTTTAATTTTGAATCCAAGCAACTCTTGAAGGATTGTAAGGAGCTTAGCCGTAGCAGCTGTTGGAGGTGCTCCTTCGTTACCGGGGATACCCGCAAGCCATGCGGGGAAGCCGGTATCGCATGAAGCGGCGGTTTGTGGTATTGTAATCCCCAAGAGACATAACGAGGGCGCTCGGATGGAATGATAACCCTTCGTTGAGTTTTGATGCCCGACGCCTAATCTCGTCCTCCAGGTATGGTAGACCAGAGGCTTCGTGCAGCAGTCTCGTTGAAAGCCACGAGGCACAGAATAGATAGCCCGAATGCATCTATTCTGTACCCGCTGAAGCAACAGCAGACTGGAGTCTGCCGCCATGCCCCAGATCTTACAGGCGTAGATTAACAAGGGGACTATGAGAGCCCTCAAAAGGCGCAACTTAAGGGGAACCGGCATCGTGGACTTCAGCATCGGGTACAAGGAGGCCTAGCCCCATGACCCCGACACCTCAGTTCCCTGATGTGCTCCCCAAAAGTGACGCCCCTGTCAAGCTTCACCCCCAAGTAGGTAATGGATGCGATGCTGGAGAGGAATGCAGAATATATATTCTCATCATTTAGGAGGGTCGGGGGGGGGTGATAGATAACGTACACGTGTGTCCAGCCGGCGAATGAAAGTCAACCAGCTGCTTGTTTACCAACACCGGTTTCCAGGTCTTACTTATCCGGTAACCGCCGTCTTTGCTTGTTATTTGGATGCTCTTCTATTTCAATGGCTTCTCTGCTGAGAAGATTAAAATATCCTCTTATTTTTGACAACACCTCCGTGTCTTGAAATTTGATTCTACGGCCCTCAGTAAATACGTGTTCCACAATTGCTGAATGTACTGCCTGCATTGGGCGGACATGACGTTGATGTTCTGTTACACGTTTTTAATAGTCCTTCCGGCCATGCCGACATATGATTTGTCACACTCGCATGCTATTTTGTAGATCCCTGTAGTATTTAGTGGGTCCTTCAGATCTTTTACTAAAAGAAGCATATCGCCTATCTTGCTTGTCGGCGTAAATACACTTCTGATGCCCTTCTTCTTTAGTAACCGAGCAATGCGCACTGTGACGTCTTCCATATAAGGTAGAAACGCCTTGGGTTGCTCTTTGATGTTCGGTACATTGGCATGCCAAGGTCTAATGGCACGATTAATGTCCTTAGCGTGGTAGCCATTGTTATGCAGTACCTCCTTCAGATGTTTTAATTCAGAGTCTAGTCATTGAGGTTCGGACACGATTTCTGTTCGGTGTACTAATGTTTTAATCATTGCCCGTTTTTGGGCGGGATGGTGATTCGATGCTGCGTTCAGATATCAATCCGTGTGAGCGGGCTTTCTGTGCCGAGAGTACCACCAGGTTTTCTTTAAACAAGAACGTCCAGGAAAGGGAGCCGGCCATTTGTTTCCACTTCTAGCGTAAATTGAATGTTGTTGTGGACCCCATTGAGATGTTAAAACAAATCCCGAAGCCTTTGTTCTCCATGCGGCCAGACGACAAAAGTGTCGTCAACACATCAAAGCCAGATGGATGGTTTATATTCTGACGTTTCCATTGCCTTAGCTGCAAACCATTCCATGTAAAAGTTGGGGATGACAGGACTAGTGGGCTTTCCATGGTGACACTTTCCTTTTGTGTGTAAAATTTCCCTTTCCACTGGAAGTAACTTGAAGTCAAGATACGTTCAAACAGTGCGAGTATTTCTGGATCAAAGTGTATCTGTAAAAGTTCCAAGGTGACATTTAGTGGAACTTTAGTGAATAGCGAATCCACGTCAAAGCTGACTAATATATCAGATTCGTTAATTATAATGTTAGACAAACTGTTATAATTTAGACAAACTGTTTATAGTTTTTGATGTGATGATTTGTCAGCCCAATTAATTAATGACGTCAGATAACGTGCTAACATATGTTGGTGCTCCAATGACGCTAACTATTGGTCTCAACGGAACATCATTTTTATGAATTTTGGTAACCCACATAGCCTGGAAGCAGATAGCTGGTTGTAACTGCTTAATCGTTTCTGGATCCCACGATGTACTTTTCAACAAGGCAATAGTTTTCCTTTGGATACTACTTGTCGAATCCCTATTCACTATCTGGTATGTTTCGGGTGCTAGAAGTGATTTTATTTTATTTTCCTAGTCGCTGGTATCCAAAACAACCGTAGCATTTCCTTTAGCTGCCGGGAGCACAACAATTTCAGTGATCTCCCGTAGCCTTTTTAGCTCCTATCTTTCAAACCGCAAAAGGTTGCTTCTTGGTGGTTTTGCTTTCCTCAATATTCGGCATGCTTTTGAACGCACCTCTTCAGCATGCATAGCAGGTAGGCTAGAAATACCATGTTCAACCTGTGTGATGCTTGCCTCAGTAGGGATTTTCCTAGGCACCACAGCAAAATTGTGTCCTTTGGCCAAAAGGCTTTTGGCATCATTTGATATTTCTTACCTTGACAAATTGATCACCACCTTGTTGACATCAAGTTCTTTAGTTCCGTGTTCAATGTTGAGACGATCAAATTTCGTCTTTTGTCTCTTGGTTCCTCGAAAGGCAGAGTTGTAAGTAATGGAATCAATTTTGTCCCAAAATGCTGTAGTCATGATAGTTGCGAGATAAATTTGTATAGTTAAAAGTTGTTTGGAAATGTTACTGAGTTGTGCTCTCGTACTGCGTTTCTGTTCCCGTTTAAGGGCCTGGCTGGCTCTGTTGTAAATTCTCTAAATAGTCTGCATTCCTCTCCAGCATCGCATTTAAATCCTACAGTGACTGTCACTGAAGATGCTGACCGTAGAAGTCGGCGAAACGTATGATTCACATTATAACCTACGACCACGGCACAACGGCCCCGACAATACAGTTTTGAAATATAACGACACCGGCCGTGAAAATAACCTAAGATATTGAAAAATATTTTCCGTTTTATAACGGACTACAAAACTTCAGAACAAAAATATATTGGAACCAGCTAAGAATTTGTAAATAAATCCAATTATTTTGAATGCGTATTCCTCCCCATTGTTTAATGACACTTTTAGTTTAACTGAAATACTTTATTACAACCTTCAGACAACCTTCAACTATTTTTTGAATAAGATACAAGGCACTATTAACGTAACAAAGAGCATACGAAATGAAGTATACTTGAACTCATAGATGTAAGAGTCTAAAATCGTGACACCGATAACTGTGAGAGAGGAGTAAGTTATGTTATCAGAGAATGCACTTTTGCTTAGTTACAGGGTTTTAAGTTGCGAAATTGTAGGTACTCCTGTGATGGAATTCCATTTAAGATTCCAAAAATATGAGAAACTAGTTTTCCGAACTCTGATTGCACAAAATTTAATAAATATGTCAGTTATTCCAGCCATTTCTCTTCAAGCTTACATGAATGCTACCCACAAATATTTGTTAAAACCAATTGTATGAAGAACAAACGTACTTGTATAATGTTGAATCAATTCAAATCGTGGCCGGAGACAAAGTTATAGAGGACCTCTAAAAACAAAAGTATTTTCAAGGAAACATACTCTGTTGTGCCTAGTGATGACTATATAATTTATTAGTGTTTGTGTCGAAAGAAGCTTCTTCTGTTTTAAAAGGTGAAAGACATACTCCAGAAACTTAATCTGTCAGGCAAAGCTGTCATTTTTAGCCAAACTTTCGTTTAAAAAGCAATTAGAGTGTGCGCTTATGAAGAATTAACATGTCTACAGCGATAGAGCCGATATCTTTGCTTCCTTCAAGTACAAGAGGACTGACCTTATCTAGAGAATGTAAACTCAGTAATATTAAAGTTTTTTTCTTTTGGCGCTTTATGGACCACGGGTCGCCACTGATTTCCATATGAATTGATTGTGCTATAGAAAACCAAGAAAGGGACTTTTGCAATTTCACAGTAACCGGGCGAAATCATGAACCTGGCTAGAACCATCACATGAACTTATTTATGATAAATTTAAAAAATAAATCTAATGAATGACGAGCAAATACAGCAATTAAAAACCAAGTGCCTAAGTGTCCTATAATCAAGTTTCATTATGTCATGATGGCCCTTAGAGAATTTTATTCTGAAAGTGAAAGTGAGAGAAATTCCGAAAATGTTTACAAAAATAAAATGATAATACAAAAGTGTTCTTACTATAATCAAAGAAACGAAGTGAGATTTGATAAAACCTTATGTAAATGGTATAGTGCCTAAAGAACTCTATCCTTGTATGAATCTTCATGATATAGTAGTCAGCCTACGAACTGTGTTTGTCCCTGCATCCAGCTACTGACACTAATTTAAAGATAATATCGGCCACTAATTAACGGGGAATATTTGGAAATAACAATTTGAAAATTTTTTAACAGATTTTAAAATTAAGTTATATTTTCCAGGATAATTATTCTTATTAATTGTTTTAGTCAGTAGCCGATATGACAGAATAATATTGAACATTATAGGTTTGGAAGTGTTCGCCTTCTTTTGAGCTTCCGCTATAATCGTAAACTTAGGTTGTATCTATTTATTCCTAGCTTTTGAGAATTAACAGAATGTAATCATGTTTGTTCTGTTTTCTATATACTGATATCGTAGTATAGTATAATTATTATGTTTATAATAATTGTTATACATGTAACACACAATCAAAACTCCACTTTCATATTCAAGCTAAACATTTAATAAGAAGTTGTCTTTTGAAAAAATTATAATGTCGCAATTTAACCAAGATTCTTTAATATTGTCTTTAGGTGCTAGCTATAAGGTTCCTTAAGACCATAAATTCCAGAAACAGAACTTGGTAGAATTTAAGCGATTCTTTGCCAAGAGTATAAACATCCTGGCGCCTAACCACATACATTGAGAAGAGAAATAAACAACGCAAGAGGTAATACAACAAAACTTGGAATCCTGCAGTGGTAGACTGGTTTTATATAGCACCACTAGCTGCTACCGCTCCTAAAGTAAACGACAAATAAAATGCATCTAACGTGGCAAAATATGTAAACTGTTAAGCGACCACGTCTTTGAGTTCCAACAGTGTATGCAGTGGGCAAGCACGTGATAACAGAGATTGTCACTCTTCCTTGTACGGTGCCTCATGTGTCATTTATGTCGGGAACAGATGCAATGTAGCACGAATCATCGACTCCTGCGTTTATGCATGTCTAGGAGGAATATTTGTTTACAAAAAGGAGGAATAAATGCTTAGCTTTTGGCTAATTTATACCCTCACTTACACCGTCTTTACGCAATTCATATCAAGTTAACAAAAAAAAATTCTTTCGAATTAATTACCAAGATACCTGTTCATATTCACTGCTATAAATGAGACAGCTTTTCGTTAAAATTAATTTTCATACTGCTGGCGTTACTGTGCAATTACAGTGGTATTAGGTTAGTTAAGGAGGCTATTATTTTAATATGTTAATTCTCTAATAACTGTAATTTTTCTGCATTAGGTTATGTTACGATTGGCAATTACTTGAAAACCTATAAAAGTATATAAATGTTCAAATCCGAAATATAATGCATACTTATGCAAGAGCTACAACAGAGCAATACTTCCACCAATCTTGAACCTACAATAGATGCATTAAACCCATGAAAGTAGATTACGTATTTCAAGCGCAAAATGTTGCACACTGCCACAACACTGAAGGAATTACCTGCGTTTGCTGTCCGTGCAGTTGGTCATGTAGAGCACAAAAGGCGATTTGCAGGAGCATTGAGCAAATTTTCTGTCTCTGTTTTACTCAAAGGGCAATCAGTTGGTGACGCCTGAACAAGGACTTAGAAAATTTTAGGAAATTAGCTTAAACTACGTGCAGATGACGCGAAATAACCACCACCATGGTTCCTAATGTGGATGACCGCACAGACTTTGTCTTAAATATCACCATTTTCTCGCGCTATATTCAGGCACTTTTAGGTCAATATTGTAACGTGACACATTTTGGCCAAACTCACATTTGGAAGTATGGCATATAAATTGAAGGCCAGTTGAACCAGGCAAATAATAATTTGTACAATACAAAGTAAAATAGATGTTTAATGTAAGATGTGATAATTTCTGAATACTGTGAAATATCTATTCCTTTTTTGGAAGTTGAGACGGTATTTCCTTATGTCACTGCTCCTATATGATTATCAAAGGGTGTATAAATAACTATTAATCTTTCATTTACTATAATTCTATGTCTGTATGTGTAACTTATGTTATTTTCTTGTATTTAGCTTATAAATTTTAGCTGTAGCTATGTTAACATTTCCAAACCAGAGTTGCAAGGTACTACATAGTAAATTATAGCAAAAGACGCTTTGCATTGCCCTCAAAAGCCTTGAGAATTCTGGACTGTTTTACTTATTGTGGGTAACAAGTGCTAGCGGGGTAGAAGGCGTGAAAACTTCGTAAGTAGGGTATTTTTCATTGTGTTTAGGTGTCAACAGACCAGAACTCAAAGAAACCATGTGACATAGTGACGCTAAAGTTACATTTTGGAGGGACATTTCAACCAATGAAATCTTAGAAAGCTTGACGCAGCCATCTTGCCTCTATAAGTGAAGCAAATTTCAGAAAATTCACAGTTGCTTCTGTCAGTCTGACACTCCACGACACTCTGTGGAAAGATTTCGCGCCAGAGTACCAAGCGGTATGTAATTCCGCGCAAAATGTATAAAAGTGCGACGCGAGCACGATGTTTATGAGTGCTAAGATGTAAACGTATTATTCACGTGTAAACTCTCAATATTTCAAATGTCTACTTAGTCTACAAAAGTGTACATAAATATGTTCATGAGGTTTGTTGAGATGACTTCGCCTAAAGTGTTAGATGTTGCATCCAATAAAACAATGCATAGTGAAACAGGATCGTGCTGCAGTTATTAATTTAAAACTAGTATCCGTATCAAGATCCTTCCTGTAGCCACCCTGAGGAACTCAATTGCTCTACTGAGATGAGTACTCAGAGTTAGCGACGTCGAGGCAGAGAATAGATCTTCGTCTTCAGCAAAAAGGTACGTTCATTATTCAAGTCCTGGCATCGAGCACAGTGAACTCCACCTCAATTCTGTCAGCAATCACTTAAATGACACTTCTAAGTTAGCCTATGGAAAGTGTCTTCCCACACCATAATTATGCACCGACTAGTGAACAATACACAGTGGGCAATTTAAATATACACATAAACAAAAACTACCGCGATAAAGTGATTGTCTAAATATGACTAGCAAGTTAAAATTAGCATTGAAGCTTAAAGTTCGCAACATCACAGGGAATACAAAAGAAATATGCAACCGTAATGCACATACAACATTAATATGTGTCAAACTTTAATTTTCCTAGCACGGATGCACAATGTACATAACACATAGAGTAGGTATTGCATTTTATCCAAAAATCGATGCCGGAATTTAATCAGAAATACATATTTTGGTCTCTAAATGCAAAAATAATTTTAGAAAAAAGTCCCTGTGTTTGTGTGCATGGATAAGATAACTCAAAAACCAAATATCCGTTAAGTACTAAACTTGGTGTTTAAGCTCAGTATTATCCAGAATGTCATAGGTAAGATTTACGGAAAATCCTGCCACTGACAGCTACGCTTTATATGGGCAATTTTAAAAAAATTGGAAAATTTCTCAAAAATGTCTGTAAAGATTTTGTTTCAAATACCATAGGTTAAAGGTACTTTCATGACAAACAAAATATATATCTTGAATTTTCTAAGAAAAGCCTCTGAAGACCTCTTCATTCTGGATGACCAGTAAACCGTGAGAAATAAATAATTACTACAGGAAAAATATTTGTTATTGTTTCAATTTTGAAGGCACTTACAGTTTTCTCAAACGATAACTCATCCTTTACTTCATACTTCTTTTGTTTTATCCCTGTACATGCAATGAGAACAAAATTTCAATTGTGTCACAGCCTTTAAAGGATTTCATTATCGGTTTATCCTAGTTGATCCCCTTATTCCTCTTTTACTAACAAGGGAGCAAGTAATAAGACAATTTCTGATATTTATCTCGATTAGCAAGATGTAGATAAAAGGATCTTTTGTTACAATAGTTTGTAGAGAAATGCATGTGAATCGAACACATCAGTTGTTTTTCTTCTGTCTTTCATTGTATATATATAAGCATTTGTAGGTTATACACAATCAGGGTATAACGATTGTTTGTTTATATACGGTGTTCACAAAATAAGTAACTATTTTGTGATTGAAGTAACTTGGTAATGTCTTTTTGTTACATGTTGAATACTGAGCAGTATGTTGACTATTCCTGAAAGTATTGCGGTTGCCAGATGGCGTCTACAGGATGTTCCGTGCGATCAGCTGCGTTGACGGTATCAACGGAAACTTAGAAAGGATGGACTAGCGAATAAAAACCATTTGGAAACTGTTAAATAAGTTTCAAGAATAGATACTGTTACTGACGAGTGACGACCAGGCCGACCTTCCTCAAGCGCAGCTGACACTGAAGCAATACGGGAGTCAATTGAAAGGTGTCCTAAATCTGTACGTTATCTTTCACGTCAATTGCAAATTCCGTCATGGAGTTGATGTAACACTTGCAAATGATATGCATGCTTCTTCAGGGTGAATTCCAGCACTTTGCATTGATTCAGCACCGATCATTTCGGAATCTGCAATTGAAATGAAAGACAACGTACAGCTTTAGGACTCCGTTTGAGACTGTTCTTTATTGACTGAGATAATAATGGTATAATCACAATACATGTCAAACACGTCAAACAGTAAAATTGTACAATCTGGAATATAACGCAAGCCTGTCTGCCCGTCCGCCTGGGGGCTGTTGGCCCCTTACAGGCAAACATATGGCCAGGGGACAGTTTCCCCCTAAGACATGCTGGGCGTGATCGTAGCTTCCATTTCCTAGGAGTAAGGTTTGATGAGGAGACGTAGTTGAAGAGCTGCATGGGGCAGATGTGTTTGTGTGTTATGCAAAGAAATAAGGGAACTTAAATAACTATGGAGGTAAACAAGCAATTTATATTGACATTCGTTATACATTTTGTGGTGTGCTTCTACGATCTCCTTTGTTTTTAATTTAATGTGTAGTTGCTGCAAACGTTAGTAGGAGAATTCGTTAAAATCAAGAAACGATAAAATAAAAGGTACATCCACGTGGTATTTTTAGTCATATCTCACTCCCTGAAAAAGCAGAAGAGTATTTCACATGCTCATGAGGGCCACAGCCGTAGAAATATGATTCATTAGTAAGTACCAACTGTGGAACTATCCCATAAAATGGCTCACCCAACATTTGGCACATTGTAATACCGGTAATGGTATAACCAACAACAAAAAAAGTGGAAGCAGTCATTGGCGCCCAAGGGAACTTGCAATGACGGAGAGCAGTGTGGCGCAGAGGGACACCACTAGATCGGGACACAATCCTTTAATCGGAGCGATATAAACAGCAGCAGAACAGATGGAACCATCACGGCGGGACACAACAGACAACCGAGAAGCAGCGTTATTAGCGCCGGAAGTCCTCTTTAAAATAAAAGAAGAAAATACAGCGTTTCCCAACCATTACAATCTGCGTACTCCCTTAAAAGTGCAGTGATAGTGTTGCAAGAGGATTACAATCCATACGTCACAACGACCGAATATCAGCGCTACTGTAAATGACTAATATTTAGATACATAGTTTTTTGTACATTGGAATGTTTTTTTGGAAATTTATCGTTACAATTGCTTGTCATATTTACTAGTGATGTAAAATAATAGGAAGTGAAATATTAGTGAAAATGCATGTTTTTAAGTCCTCTGCTTAATGATTCTACGACACTGCTACATAGTAAGGGAGATTATGAAAAAAGCATCGTACAAGATAATTTAATGGAGGAACAAGATAATAGAACAGAAAGAGTAGCAAACCAGGATTTATTTATGAAGGACAGTACTTGTGCAAACTCGTTACCTGAAGCGAATGCAACCCAGGTCGTGCCGATAGGAACATTAGAGCCAACCTCCCGCAATACATAATCTAATGTCGCAGTTTGGTCACCTAACTGGTCAAATTAAGGAGCAGGGAGATAGATTAGAAGAAAAAGTAGGAAAACAGGGAGACAGATTAGAAGACAAATTAGAAGAAAAACTAGCGAAACAGGGAGATGGAATAGAAGACAAATTAGAACAAAAGCTAGCAAAACTGGGGGAAAGAATAGAAGAGAAATTAGAAGAAAAGTTAGCAAAACAGGGAAAGATTAGAAGACAAATTAGAAGAAAAGCTAGCGAAATAGGGGTGAACATCAAAATAAAACCTACCAAAACAGAGTGAAGATGTACAATTACATGTACAATTTCAATTAATCAGAAAAAATGAAGCAATAAATAAAGGGTTGCCAGAAAGCTTAGCATACCAGTGGGAAAAACAGAAAGATATACAAGGACAACTAAGTTCACAAGGGGAGATTAATCAATGCCACTTAGAAGCTCAAGAGGGACTAGAAGCAAAATTACAAAGTATCATTAGCGAAATGCACGTGAATATCGACGGTATAGAGGGAGAAATGGCCACAATAAAAACACAAATACGCGAAAGTCAAAATGCGTTGCAACTTCTGAGGGAAGTAGACCAAATTCGGCAACAATGTAATAATTACCATGACGAATTTATTCAAGCTAAGGATGAAAATCAGACAGGAGTAAGGCAACCAGTGAGAAAATTCAACGTCGACAGCGTGCTTTCGAAGTAGAGAAGGACTCAGAACTCAGGAATATGAGAGCTGTATTTGACGAGGGGGACACTTCACGCTTAGCAGAAGTAGAACAGATCAGGAGTGAAACATCACAGGTTGCTGTCGTTCAGAGAGGAACTTTGAAGACTATGGAAAAACGGTCTCAGGACACAGTCGAAGTGCGACAAGCAATAAACAATTACAGATAAGTAAACAAAATTCTACAATCGCGCCTTGGCCATCTTCCAAAAATAATTGTGCCATAAGCGCGAACAGGCCGGGTGAAACTGACATGCTCCGCCAGTCTTTGCTCATTCAAGTGTACTATATCAGAATCTAAAAAGGTTAGCATACAGACACCATCCCAAGTATTGAGTATCCAGGCGCCTTCAAATAGCCAATTTACGTTGTTGAATGAGTTACAGGTATCTAAATTATTCATAGGCAAAAAGGCAACGCCAAGCAATTTATAGCCGACTGAGAGACGTATTTGGAGCTAAGGGTGATTCCCGGTAGGTATAGAATGTTGTTAGCGCAGCGTGGTCTGGTGGGCCCTGCGCTAGGTTGGTTTAAATTGACTGGGTGAATATGCCCAATACGCGCACTTCCGGGCGGCTTTCATGGTTAAATATAGTATAGAGCCACCACTAGGAGAACTTGAATTTATCTCACATGACCCGGTATTTCGCAAAGAAATATTCGGCACAACTTAACTGTAGCAAGGCCTCACAGTTTGAGCGATGCTATTCATCTATTAACAACACTACTAGCAACCGACCCGACGGTTGTCGCGGATAGGACCGAAAACAGATTCGAAGGATCAGACCAAAGTAGAACGAACAATAGGCTATGGAATATGAATTGGGTAGATGGAGCGGGGGCAAATGCACCTCACTACAACCAAAATAGTGGGCAAGCCACAAACAATGCAAACCGGGATACTTTTGTCCCTATCCTAGGGGTAATAACAGGTCTGAAGCCCGACAAAGGAATAATAGCCATGAAAACCACTAGGTGAATGTAGGACAGAACCGTGAGTTTCCGGTGCAGTGCATCAGATCACCCGATCACCCTGAGACCAGCGACAACGCCATAGGAATTGTCAGCCTAGAGAACCACGGACCTATGGGTCGAATAATAATGGAAAGGATTGTAGATCGGGACGACAGAGCCCGGTAAGAGAGGTAGGACGCCAATCCCCGCCATTAGTTATGGTGGAAGCGCTCCCAGTGACAATGTACAATAGTGCCACTTAAAATGGGGTGGAAGACCTAAATAATCAGAATAAGCACTCAAGAGGACTATATACCGACTGATGCCCGAAAACTGAGATGGGATAGGGTTAATGACAGTTTCTTAGACTCAATCCGTTTAGGTGAGTGTCAGGTCTGAATCGACGCTAGGAACAGAATAATAATAATTTGAATGCCATAACTCAATATAGGGACACGCCCCCTGTAGAAGGAGAACAAATTCAATAGCGGAGTGTACCGATATAGCAATAATCCAACAAATAATGGATGATCCTCGTATTGAAGTTTAGATCAGGGGAAAGTTATACCCGTTAGCCATTGATATAGGCTATTCTATAACTGCCTGCAGCCAGGCTCTATTTGAGCACTTAAAATATAAAAATCCCAACATGGAGTCATTGCCTGTGAGAAATGCTTTTTTTGTACTCATAGGGCGAGTACAAAGAATAACAGAGTAGCCACCCTTTACAGTGACCGTTCATAACTATTAATTAGAATTTGTATGTTTGGTAATATCAAAATTAGCTGTGGATATCATAGTCGGCAATTATGTAATTTTTGCTTTGAAAGCGGCATTGATTACAAGAAAGCACAGCTGATACCGTGCGCCGCTGAATTAGAGTTAACGATTCCTTTTGCTAAGCCTCTTGACCAGGAAACAATTAGGCCAACGGAACTTGAAGAAGAAATACAAGCACAGGCATTCTTCGTGGAATATATGCGTTTATACAATGCAAGCGTAGCTGTGAGGGCATTACCGCAATTGCCATTATATGAGGGTGGGACAGAAGTGACGTCAGACGTAAACATACCTAATGAACTCTCTGCCTGCGAAACTGATATTGTGTACATGAACTCTTATTGAAATCAGAAGCAATTAACGAGGATTACAGAATCTTTACCTTAATGATAAACAAAGTCAATACCGAATAACAATATCCGAACAGATACGCACCACAGTGTAGAATATGACCGAATTAAATATCCAACAAAAGGAAAGATTAATCGGAATTCTAATGAATCGCCGAAGCATTTTCTGTGAATGTAATAATATCACCCCGTTCAGACATAAATTTCGAATGATACCGCAGGATTTAAAACCTGCACTAAATGCTAAAATCCAAGAGATGTTACAAGACGGTATAATAGAATTGTAAAATTTACGATTCATGAACCCACTGTGTATAGTGAGAAAGAAGTACAGTTCGGTGAGAATTATCCACATGCACGTCAGGACGGAGAATTTTGAACAAATTCTAGCTGGAATAGATAGGCAGAAATGGTTTATCTCTTTTGATCTGAAAAAGTCGTAACTTCAAATAGAATTACATTCTACTTCCCAAACCTAAACAACTTTCCTTCATAATGACGTCTTATAGCAGTATCGTTGCTGCGGATTTGTCATCTGCAACTCAGGGATTGCGAACCTATGCGCTATTCAAGTTATTTTTGCCACGCAAACCAAGGGCTACGTATCACAGTACGTGGACGATTTATTGAACCACGATCTGAATATTAATGAACATTTGGATCACATTGAGGCCTTCTTAAGCAATTTGGAAGCTTCATGACTCACACTAAACTGGCGAAAGTGCAAATTTTTCGCCACATCTGTGAAATTTCTAGGATATATAATTTCTGGGGAGAATATTGCTCCTGATCCAGAAAGAATCAAGACTATAATGAAAATACGCCGACCTCGGAACCCTAAGCGAGTCAAAAGATACTTAGCATAATTAACCAGGAACCTGCCTTGATAACCCGAATTACCTAAGGAAGCTGCACCACTTTGGGCATTTTTAGGAAAGGATATAAAATGGAGGTGGACGGAGGTTTAAGAGAACACCTTCCAACGCCTTCGTCAGATGTTTGGAAGAGCAATCTTATTAACCTTCCCGAGAGATAACGTACAGGATAATTACACAGGTTCGTCCTTATTAGTTTTTGGCTGTATACTGTGTCAGAAAGATGAAAATTGGGAACAACGTTATGTAATAGCAACTGCGTAGAGAGTACTGTCAATAGCAGAAATCGTTGCCTGCATGACAAAACAGAGATCGGGGCAATGTTTCATGCACTACAATTTTTCGTCAGTCTGTGTGAATAAGCAAATAGTTATTTTTACAGATCACATCAGTTTGGCTTTAACAAAGAATTGCAATATGACAAGTTCCAAGATAGGAAGGTGCATTCATGAAATCATGTCCTATAATCCCGAAATTCGCCATATCTTAGGAACGTTAAATTTCTTCAGTGACGTGCTATCTAGGATAAATAGTGGCGAAAATTTGCCTGAAACCATGGGTACTACCCAAAGAGAAATACATATAATGAAATTGCACCTAAGTATGAACAAAACGTTTGCGGCGGAAATGAAGAAACCATCCGAACGTCAGAAGCAATATACAAAATATGGACCGGAAATGATAGCAACCCGAAGAAGTTCGGTGCTCTAGGTAGAGTTTTGTATACATTGACTGGCAAAGATAAACCCGCCTGGAAGGCATGTGTTCCTGCCAAACTGCAAGAACTAGTGATGGCTACGTTTCATCGTGCGTTGATCCACGCAAGTGCGTAGAAGACGAATCTGGTAATAAATGAGCACCCATACATTCCTAGATTATGCAGGAAAGTACGACGTATCTGGCAACTAATGACATCTGCCAAAAGACGAAAAACCTTTAAATGGCAAATTTGACAAGGCACCACAGAATGCACTAAGGGAACAACCAGGTGAAATGATCTGCGCTGATGCGCATGGACCACTTGCGTTGGCTAGATTAGGCCTAATATTTATTTTTGTCCTTGTGGACGTTATGTCAAAATTTATTAAAGTGTATTCTATGAGACGGTCAAATAGCATTGCTTGTGTCAATAAGATTATTAATGAATATGTTCCTAAGTATGGCAAGATAGATGTGTTATTAGTTGATAATGCCACAGTACATAGAGGGAAATTATTTCTACAAAAGCTCCGCAATCCAAGCATTAAGGTGTACAATACAACGTATTACCACCCCGAATCAAACCCTTGCGAATGAACCCTGAGAGATCTGACCATCTATCTACGGATTTTGTGTCATCGGAAGCACACTACATGAGCACAGTATCTCCCATACATTGAATTCGTATTCAACCATAGTATCAATACGATTACTTGTGAGCCACCTATTACACTACAATTGAACCAATCACCCAAGGCTATAGTGGAAGGAGTGCCCAAACAGATCCCACTAACTACCACGACAAATGCGGACAGAATAGAAAACGCATACCGACGTTTGAGACATCGAGCAGATTAACGGAACCGTAAGATAAGGACGGCATTAAATAATTGGAATCCGACAACCGGAACTACAGTGTTGATCAAATCGTTCGAGAAGTTATATGCACTGAAACGCACATGCAGGAGAATGAATCTCGCTTAGAGGGGACCTTATGCTATATATAAAAATTGGTGACAGAGCAAACCAGATCAGTGACCACTGGACGGGAAAGGTAATTGGCCATTATATAGACAATAGTATAGTCAATATGCGTCCATATGAGCAGCCACCAAATGCATGGGCAACAGATTAAATTGGCTTTGTCCAAATATCTAAGATTCCTAATTAGGAAGGCTATAGATAGAATTAGTGGAAGAAGAAATTGAAGACAATACTGGTGGGATATGATCAAACAAAATGTAGGTGGCATGTGAGTAGGTGGATATACTGTACTTGTGGATGGATAACTGCATAATGTAAAATAAAACCTTCAAGGGATATCTAAATAAGGAGATTAGGATGTAATTATTGTGGCACCTGAAACATGGTTATAATGGTTTGATGATATATATGGAAGTGATGTTATTGTTGCTTATGCTCAAATGTGATGACTGATGAGTGTAATTGTGCGAATGTATATGTGCAGTTAATATTATTAAATTGTTTAATTACAATTGCACTATAAGAAAAGGATTTTTGGTAATGTTTGTGCTTATCTTACGGTTCAGTGACTATATTGTGCTTGTGCGCTGAATATTGTAAAACGACCGGGACTCATAACTTCAATCACTAAGCTTAAATTTTCTAATAGCCCTACAATATGTGAAATAACCATGTAATGGGTAATCAATGTAATGTTAAAACTGTATTCATTGAAAATATAGCATACAGAAATAGCTCAAAAGTGAGAAACTTTGGAACTTGAGGAGTGCCAAATTGAGGTATAACTATGCTTAAAATATGCAAACGCCCAGGACATTGAAGGTATTACAATAAACAAGGCGATGTTTGCATCACATTTGATAGTTTGTATCAGTTACATTAATTTTGTTACTTAATTATGTAATTACATGTGTTTGATATGTTTTATTCAGTATTAATTGAAATGTTACATATGACATTGCTGGTATGTATATGTAATGCTTATAAATGACCGAACAGCTGTCTTATGTATTGCTGTTTATTGTTTGTGAATTATAAAAGTTATGTATGTAATAAATTAACACTGACGCCAGCATCCACGAAACACTGAAACAAAACGGCGCTCTATAGCAACTTAAAGCGCAGTACTAAATACGTAGGTTAGATATCAGATGGAGCTTCAAGATAAATTAATTTGACAATACCGTGTAAAACAGATTTCTTTCGATGGCATTTGAGGTAGTTCATTATTGATTGAGATAATTAATAATGGTATAATCGCAATAATTGTCAAGCACATTGTCAAACAGTGAATATAACAATCTTGAATATAACGTAAACCTGCCTGCCCATCCGCCTGGGGGTTGTTGGCCACTGACAGACGAACGTATGGCCAGGGGACAGTTTCCCCCTAAGACATGCTGGGCGTGATCGTAGCTTCCAGTTCCTAGGAGTAAGGTTTGATGTGGAGACGTAGTTGAAGAGCTGCATGGAGCATATATGTGTGTGTGTGTATTTTATATGAAGAAATAAGGGAACTTAAATAACTTTAGAGATAAACAAGCAATTTATATTAACATTCGTTATATATTTTGTGGCATGCTTCTACGATCTTTTTTCTTTTTGATTCAATGTGTAGTTGGTGCAAATGGCGGAAGGAGAATTCGTTAAAATGAAGAAAGAACTGAATAAAAGGTATATCCATGTGGTATTTTTTAGATATATCCCACTACCTGAAAAAGCAGAAGAGTGTTTCATTACTCGAGAGGGCCAAAATCGTGGAAATATGATTAATTAATAAGTACCAACTCTGGGACTACCCCATGTTCAATTGACTCCCGTATTACTTCAATGTCAGCGGGGCTTGTGGAAGGTCAACTTGTCGACACTCGTCAGCAACAGTGTCTATTCGCTGAAATTTATTTAAAAAGTTCCATATGGTTTTATTCGTTGGTTCGTCCTTTCTAAATTTCCGTTGAAATCATCATCGCATGGAACATCCTGTAGACGCCATGTGACAAGAATAGTCAACGTGTTTCTCAGTAATCAAACTGTAACAAGAAGATATTCGTATGTTATCTCACTCACGAAATGATTATTTATTTTGTGGACACCCTGTCTTAGGTTTGTGATATTCCATTTTTTATACTAAACAGATGCATATAAAACTATAAATTGTGAAAAATACATGCCCACACAGGTAACAAATTGGCAGTGACTTTCATGTGACCGTTTCGGTAAGCCATGATGTTGTGCTACATTGTAAACAGCGAATGTGTGTAAGCCCGCCTCTCATATCCACGAATTATAAACTAATCCGTAAACAAAACGATTATGAGGTTCCTTTATATATCAAAACCTTAAGACAAACATTCAAAAGACAGGAAACAAATAGTTTGCCAGAGAATCATTAAAATTGGTGCACAAAGCTATAAAAGACATTTTATTGTTAATAGCATGACGTGCTTACTCATATCTTATGAATCAAAAAAGTGTGCAGAAACTGTATTTGTATGGATCAATATGAAGAAAAATCCTTTACACGTAGTTAAGTGTCCTCAATTATAACAAATAGTTGTATCCGCAGCAGTAACTACGCGCAGCCGCGTCCTGTAGCCATACTAAAGCTCAAATCAATAGCTGTGTCTGGAGTTTTCCTGACCTCAATAATAGACATATATATACCATACGAAATGACGATCAATTATCATTTTTGGGGGTAACCAAATGCGCAGTGTGAATGAAAAACAGAAATGAACATAACAGATAATTTACGGTATATACATAATTGCAAAAATCAAATATTTTAACACTGAAAAAGTGGAAAGGATTGTTTAAAATCTATCACAATAGTTTTATATCGTAACTGAGAATTGCCAATTTTGGAGTCGCTATGCAAAGGGTCTTATATAACAAACTTCTTGCATTACTGAATGAACGCCACGCTGTTCGTTCAATGTGCGACTGTGGATTTTGTCGTGAGAGAACTGTACAGCAACTTGGCGCCAAAAATAAATATGGCATATGATAACTAGAATAAAGGAAATCATAAAACATTCTGTTTCAATTAATAAAAACATGCAATTTTACTGACATTTTCGATGTATATATATAAACACACATACGTTTTAAGTTACACTACAAATAATTAAGAAAGGTACCAACAAACAACAATACAATTCACTTTTCCAAAGTTTTGTGATGTGGATGCTTTGAAGTTTAAACATCTACGTTGCATCTATAGGTTATAATGTAACAAAAATTCATTTCATAATGTAATAACACATTTAAATTTAATTATTAATCGGAGTGACATGACGATTCCTTAAGAGCACGCTAAGCAAACTTATACAATTATTGGTATGTTTACAAACGTTTGAATTTAATTATATATTATAATACTACAATAAAACTAGGTTTATAAAAACATGCATTAGTAATTCTTTCTTTCTTTCTTTCCCTGTAGGTAGAACTAGCATCCTGCAGGATTTACAAGCCTTGGTCAGACGCCTGTTGAGGAGTAACGGTTCTGGGTCAGAGAGAGAACAGGATGGGTGATCAGCCCAATGACTTGAATGAAAGTGAAGAAGTGGATATGAAATGAATAAGTTGGATAACAGGAAAAATGATTATGGATCAATGGTGGAATAAATGGCGGGTAAACTGGAGAACCCGCAGAAAACCCCTCCAGAACTCGCTTTGTCCATCAGAATCCCACATGTGGTCTCCTGGGTTTGATGCCGGGCCGACTAGATGAGAGACGAGCGGTCTAACCACTCGGCCGTGACGCCGCCACATTAAAGTAAATATATTATATAATATATAGTGATTGTGGGAATGAAGTTTTCTCTGTTATGTCAAGGCTGTGGACGGAAGTTGTATTACCTGTACCTTTCCAAGTTAAGTGGAGGTTTCATATTCGTAGCTATTACTGATTCTTTACTGGATATAAGTACATAAGATTCGTATATTTGTTTAGAAATCTACAATTTATATAACATCTCTTACTAATACTGTTTGTGGGTAATCAATGTCCCAGGTAATATAAGTGGCTAAATTAGATCGTTATGTATGTAGTTGATTTCATTGTTCTTTAATTGGAGAGAAAGCTTTAAAATCCTATTTTAAGAGACTACTATTGTTTTCTGACGCTTAACTGAGTTAGAAATACAGTGCAGACCCGAAACTAAAGATGACAACAATCATCTCAACTTCCACTCATCTGTAAATTTAGATTATGTTTCGTTTTTATCCGTCATATTAATTTTAACAACATATAAATTGTTCCATAGAATAGACTGAGTTATTCAACTATATATTTGTGTATCCTTCTAAAAGATTCATTCTCCGGTTTGTTCACCTTTGGTACATAATTGACCAGATGAATCCTAATAACCTAAGAATGCCCATTACGTAGGTAGTGGAGGGATCAGTATGGACTTTATATTTAATATTTCTGTTATCCATGTATTCCACCGAGTGAAGTGGCACCAAGAAAACGGGAGATAGTGGGTTCGATTTCCGGGGTCCAACTTCCTGACCCATGGGTTTTTTTTTCGGGTTTTCCTCGGGTCGCTAAACAAATATTGGGAAGGTTCATTGCATCCCCTGAATGTTCTTGTCCACCATTCTTTCGCTTCCTTGTCATTTGTTTCAAAGTTGAAGGACCAGGCGAATGTGTTTAGCGGGTTGCGGCTGACTGGGATTTGCGACTGTTAAGGTTTATTTCCGGGGTCATCGCGGTACCGCTCAATCGGGGCTATGGCACCTTAGAGCAGTGTTTCCCAACCTTTTGAAGTTGGCAATAACATTAAACACCAGGTGCACGCTTCCTTGAATTAAAAGAAAATTAAGCTTAATATGTTACTTTATTGAAATATTATATAATAATAACGTACACCATAACATAATACAGTAAACTTTACTACAATCACTGAGTAAAAATACATCAATAAATTTTGTTCGATTAATGATTAATGTGAAACTTGTGATTGATGCTTAGAGCACAGATATGTGATGTGGGGTCTTACAGTTGACAGTGAAACACGCAAATCATCCTCAAGGTTATTCAGTCTATTTCTTGCTTTGCATTTTATTGTCACCATAGCAGAGAAGGCTTGCTCGCATAGATAGGATGTTGAAAAGGGCAAAAGTGCGTTAATTGCTTTCTTCATTAGGTTAGGGTATTCCTCTCTCCGTTGAAGCCAAAAACTAGCCACCGACGCCTCACCCTTGGTGAACTTACCTTTGAGTGTGGAATCAGCGCAAAGATCAATAAATTCATCTCGTTCGCAAGCAGTGAAATCTATTTCCTCTGCACTATCTACGAAATCAAATGGTGAGACAACCCAGTCGAGATTCGTAGTTGAAATAGTTGGAAAGTACGCATCTATTGCATCTTGCAATCTTGATAAGTGAGCACAAATGCGGTCTTTCAGTTTACCCAGATGTTTATCTCCTGCCACATTAAGAAGAGATGGAAAGTTCGACAAATCTCCTTTTTGAACTGCAGACTTCCAAGAACTAAGTTTTCTTTTAAAACCTTTCATTTTATTGGTTGAGGAGATTATTGTTTCATGTCGACCCTGCATCGAAACATTCAGTTCATTCAGCTTATGAAAAATATCTGCCAGATACGACAGTTCAAAACACCAAGAATCACTTAGTAAGAGCTCATGAAATGTGTCTTGATTTTCATCCTTAAAAAAGTTTTTAGCTGTTGTTTAAGTTCAAGAAACCGGTTCAATACACGACCCCGCGACAACCACCTTACTTCTGTGTGAAGTAACAAAGAGGTATGAGCTGCATCTGTTGCGCGACAAAACTGTTAAAAAATTCTGCACTTTAAAGGTCGAGACTTCATATAGTTCACAATTTTCACAACTTGGTTAAATACTTCAGCAAAATCTTCATTACACGCTTTCACGACTGATGCCTCTCTATGCAGAAAACAGTGAGTTATAATAATAGATGGATTTTCATTGAGAGCTTTGGCAGTAAAACTTTTAATTTTCCCAGACATAGATGATGCACCATCTGTACATACACCACAACAGTCTTTCCATGAAAGCTCATGGTCATTGAGATAGTAATTAATAGAAACGAAAATATCATGGCCTGTGGTTGTAGTCTCCAGCGGTCTACAGAACAGAAACTGTTCACTAATATCTTTTTCATCAATATATCTGATAAAACCAAGGAGTTGCGGTTTGTCACCAATATCGAGACTCTCATCTGCTTGCAAAGCAAATGTTCTATAAGTTTTTATTTTCTCCGTGACGTGTTCGTTGATATTGCATGACATTTCAGATATCCTGCGGCTGATTGTGTTGTTGGACAGAGGAACTTTCGAAATTCGATTAGCTGCTCCTTCGCCAAGTATTGTTGAAACTATAACTTGACATGCAGGGCCAATGATTTCCTCTCCAAGAGTATGAGGTTTCTTTTTCTTAGCTATCAGTTCTACTACTTTAAATGAGGCTTCAAGAGCAGTATCACCTATGGTCATTCTCTTTACCATTCGCACAGCTGTTTTCTTCTCCCCTTCTAATATATGTGAAAAATACATTACACTTTTCTGTGACACATTAGGATGCTTTGTTGTAAGATGCCGCTTCAGTTTGCTAGGTACCATGGCCTCGTTGCTAAGTGTTTCGCCACAAACTAAACACACAGGGATAGGGTTTTCCTCGTAGTTATTCCACTTAAATCCATACGCTAAGTAACTGTCCTGGTATGTTCCTTTCTTTCGTTTGTGTTCTTTATGTGGTGAATTCGACGGTCCGGGAGAAACTGTAAGATTTGGCTTTTAAAAGCAAGCAGTAGGAGCCGACTATTCACTTTCACTGTCCTCGCGTTTACGTTTAACAATGAATTTATCCATAGCTAAACACTGTGAATCAACGCGAGGAAGACAACTGAAAGCGCCAAGCGGCGTACACTTTTATATATTCATCTGTCGAAGTCTCGGGAATGTTCGTGAGGAAGCGAGTAGTCTCGGGAATGTTCGGCAGGGTATAGCTGTAATGCCATCTGTGGGATACTAGTATAACTAAATTATTGAAATGAATCGACCACTATCACCATCTGCCTTGCATGAGAGTAATTGATTTGACTTATTTTATTTCAAGACCTTACAAGTCTTAAGGCTTCAGTAGAAGGTACTTTTTTTTTGTTTATCTCAATATCTCGCGGCACCCCTTAGCCAATCACACGGCACCCTAGGTTGCCGGGGCACACCGGTTGGGAACCGTTGCCTTAGAGTAATCCCTGGAGGATCGGGACTCATGGGTTGGGTCCGGGAGTTGTTGGAGGCGTTTAAACCAGAGCCGTTAAGCATCCCGTCCATGCTTATATCCGTCGTGATCCGGATTTGGTTACCTTTCAGGTCTCGCCCCTCATCTCCTCCTCCCCGGGATCACATTAAGTCACAAGTAACCTCAAAGGGCTTTTTGCGGTGCTCTGACATTGTAACCAGGGACCCCGTTCTTGAGTAATCCTATCCTGACGCTATCTATAAAATTTCGTTCAGGTTTTGTTCAGAGAATTGGTTGCTAGGGATAAGAATTAAATACTTAATAAAAGTTTTTGTTAAAACAGGGTGACTGAAGAGTATGCAGTTTTTTTATCAATTTAGCCATGTATTTACAAATAAAGTTCTCTTCAGGCCTGGACTTTGGATTTCACTGATGTTGCTAAACTTTTGGCGAACGATTTCATAATATACTTGAATTTACATTATCTTTGC
This sequence comes from Hymenopus coronatus, assembly GCA_030762935.1. Taxonomy (NCBI): domain Eukaryota; kingdom Metazoa; phylum Arthropoda; class Insecta; order Mantodea; family Hymenopodidae; genus Hymenopus; species Hymenopus coronatus. The sequence goes on along the minus strand of CM060900.1, from coordinate 204,502,130 downwards.
ATTCAGATATACTGAATTTATTTTTGAAATTAGTTTATCTACATTTTTCTTTAGTTCCTCAATCTTCTGAGGTATATTGTTTGTGGGAACAAATAGTCAGGAGTCTTGGGCATATAAGGAAGAACATCATACTATGCATAGATATATGTTATATAATGGACACAGAAAATAATAATAATATTAATAATAATATAAATAGTAACAGCTAGGCTTCCTAAAAATAGTGTTAATAATGAGTGCGAAATTAATTTTTGTTTACAGAAAGGCCTAAGTGCGAATACTTACTTATATTTTGCTCTCCTTGACAGTATTTTAAGGGTAATAAAGGTGTCCAAAGCCACATACTATAGTTCCCTTTACGGTATTTTACATTTGTGCCATAGCTATTTAGCTTTTTCTAAGCTATTAATATGGTATTTATTGGACAGTTTTAGTTTAGACTAAATAAATTTATATTCATAGAAAATTGCTCAATCCTATTCAATTTTTATGGCAAATAAATTAATGTTAAGTAACCTCAAAACGCCTGGATACATAAAAATAATAATTTTTGTGGAATAGTTCAATTATTAAACGTGTAAATATATTCAACAAAACCTAACACGGAATAGTTGATGTAGCTGATAAACGATACGGCAATTAAACTGACGTTAAGGTTAACAAAGTTGTGTTAAGTACACCTAGAGTCTTAAATTATAAAAAAAAAAGAAAAAATCTTAATCACTAAGCATGTGATTATGTTATCAATTATGTTATCTAGATTATATATACACAAAATTAACGAGAAATCTAGAATAGTTTTAAATCAATGTATCATTCAACACTTGGATTGCGCAGTCTGCAATTTATACCGCGCCCAACAGACGATGAAACAACAAGGTATTTGTATGTCACGGTGTAGAATTTATAACACTATAATAGGCTTTTTCGAGATATATTGTTGGCGTTATGATTTTTGAGTGTTCCCTGCTACATAGCGCTGAACCAGGGGTTGCGTGGAGCTCTCTGCTGTACTAGGCCCTGTTTTGTTTCCGCTCCACAGTCTGCTTTTCGCGCTATTTGAAACCGCATCCTTACATTACTTGTGTTTGGTTCTTTGATTATTGGTATGGCGCATATTTAGTTCATGTAAATGTAGGACATAACTGTAACCTTATTTGAGGAGGAGACACGCAAAGGCGAACATGTCTATTAAATACAGTTTTTTACAATCGACATAAAACGTATCTCAACTATACATATAATTGGAAACAACATATTGATAGGCAAACGCCTTTATTTTGTATACAAAAAACAATTAATGTATGTGAAATAAATCTAAATTGAAAAATTTCGTTTAAAAAGTACATTTAAATATGGACATGTTCTCGTTTGCATGATCCATTTTGACATGTTCGCCTTTGAATAAATTTCGAAAGTCAAATATCTTGTTGTTTCTTAATGGTTTGCATGTTATTGAGTAATGCGTCTTATAGTATATCAGATTACGTATCTATAACATCATATCATTAAAAAAAATATAAACTCACTTTGGTACCTTTGGCTTTGTTTGGAACTTTTAACAAAGTTGTGATATTTTGCTTTTTTTAGAATCATTTAGTTACATAAATTAAAGCATCATGACCAAAATGGAATGATATCAACAATGACATTGCTTATTATTAGAAAGGTTCTTAAGCTCACACACTTAAACAAACAAACCACAGTCATCTTCTAAACAGTCACAAGAAATTTCATCTGCCTCTGTGTTGCACGATGTGGGAATAGAGTCAATGATGGATGCATACCATCTTAAATCTTGATAATTTCTCCAGTCTGCTCCAAAAATAATTTTCAATAAACCATCAACATCTTTCTTCTTAGCATCTGGGATTGGATGGCTGAGGGGTATTTCAGGTATTTGTTGGCAGAAGAGTTTCTTCATGGTCCATCCGCGTTTCAGAAGAGAGTTCCGCTCTGGTAGCTCTTGCTGGGACTTGTAGAATGCAGTTGCATCTGCATCAATATGAATGTTTTCCATATCTTGATATTTTTAAATGAAAATTAGTTTCATTTCACTGATGTAATCTAAATTTCGTAGGCCTTTAGATAGTGATTTCATGTCCATCACTCCAATCTTCACCAAGGTTTCTTACTTCACCCACTGACTGATGGAGCTCAATATATTCCTCTTTTGTTACAACTGTTGGCTTTTTTCGTAGAAGTTTCTCCACTCTACCGAAAACGCGGTCAGCAGGTAAGAAACTGTGTCCTCGAACTGGAAAAATGAGGTGTATTTGTTCAACCGGACCATCATGTATTCCAAGAAAATACATGAGTGTGTGAAGCACGATATTGTTCTTGTTTTGAGCTCCACACCCGTCACAGAAAAGTTTTAGTACAGTTTTATCTTCAAATCGACAGATTTTAAAAAATGCAATAAGGCTGAAGCCACTTCCGCTGCACCACGGCCTGCCAAATCTTCCCTCCACGTGTAAAATACAGGGTTCACTGATTTCACACTGACAATGCACAAACTGTAAAAACTTATCTGCCTGGAGTAAAATGCTTCTTTGGCAGTGGCTGGACCTGTTGCAAATCAAAACAGAAAGCCACTGCCTGTTCATTCTGTTCTCGTAAAAGTTCATAGAAGGCATTTGCCCTTTTTTTTTTTTTTTGTGGACCCTTTTCTGTGTGATAAGCTGTATCTTTTCCTTTTTGAAGCCACCTTCATTTGCTCATCAATTCTTGCGCAGAAACTGCACATATCTGAAGCAGGACTTCTAAATCCAATGTTATATTCATTCACGAATATTCTACGGAACATAGATGTAAACACTTTATTGTCATTAGCCACAGATCTGTTGCACAGCGCACTTAGTTTCTTTATACTTAATTCGCTGTGCAGATACAGCCGTTGTGATTTTTGTCGGTTGTAATGACTTTCAGCACAATGCAGATTGCCTATAAATTGTCTAACACTTTTCTTCTTGTCTGCTGATTTATGACTGGCGCGATCCCCGCCTCTATATTCCTTTATTGCTTTTCCTTCTTTTATCTTGTTTGCTATACTATTCAGCCGAGTAGATTTCATGAGGGTAATATGCATGAACAATTTCTTGCACACTGGATATACTATGTTTCCATTTTGTGCGAAAAGAGTGTAGTTAACATTAAATTTGTGAGGTTTACTTTCGCCTTCATTGTTTCGAGGTCGCTTTCTTTGAATATTTTTCAGCGACATCATCCGTGCAACCATCATTTCTTGAGCTGCTTTATCATGAACTTTATAAATTAATTGCCTCAGGTGCAGTGCATCTCGTGGGTGTATTTCCCGACAAGAGAACTGTTTATTTTGGTGTGAACATGCATGAAAAGAAAGAAAGCCTCTTGTTGCAACATACCGATTCATTCCTCTTCCTCTTTCTGCTACCCTGGTTTGCAGTCTTCACAAGTACACGTTCTTCACCCATTTCACGCGCTAACTAAAACGCTGACCTAATAATTGCAGTTACTAGATAATTAGAATACAATACTACACGAGAACACAGAAGCGCTACAATAATCATACCAGCTGCTCTGCGCGGGAATACCTGGCCTTGAATGGAAGGCAAATCACGTGACTTAAACCACAGCCTCCTATTGGTTGTATGGACTAGTTCTCCTTTGCAGGAAATTTATACGTGGACATGTTCGCGTTTGCTTTGAACCACCCATTTTCACAGGCTTGTATGACGGAATATATTCGGGTTTGCTTCTATAGCATGATGTATATACATTCCGCTTATCCTCTAATTACCATTCCATATCGTAACTCATTTTTTTTAAATTTTGGACATGTTCGTGTTTGCGCGTCACCTCCTCATTTATGCCATAGCAATATGCATTAATGACATTCTTTATTTCAATAGATGTACCCTCTTAGCGTAAGGATTGCTATCACCTAAGGTTTGCCGAAAAGGCAAATTACACAGTGTAAGTGGATGGTCGAGATTAGGTTTTTAACGATAGTAAAACTCTACTTAAGATCCCCTCATTAAACATTGCCAAAGTTCCCAATTGAGGATACGTACCAGACAGACAACCAGGCAGAGAGTGCTCCTGTCTGTGTGTATACTTTTTTATGTATTTGACCTGGGGAGCATGAAACGGACTGACACCTCGCACTTTGTCGCTCTGAGTGGCTCAGAAGGTTAGGGGCTAACGTTCTTATGCCAAGTTCGCCAAGACCGATGTTTCTTATGTGAACTTAAAAGCGACAAATCCATGTCAGTAGATTTGCTGGCATGGCAGGGAACCCCTGCACACCGGTAGCGCTGATATGATCCTGGCAATTAAGACCACCGTTACTAACCAAAACGTCGTACTTTGACTCAACGCGAATCTTTTATGCCTACCACCCTTAGGAAGAACGGCTGAGGTGTAGATAAAAGGAGTTTTTATTTATAGACACTCTTTAGTTGCTATGACTCTTAGCGTCCTATTCTATATCGGTCTTAAAAGAGAAAGACGATCTAATTTTGCTTATAGGCTTCCTTATTAGGTTTGAGGTTCCTTTATGTTCGTATATTTCTGACAGGGAACCACCGGCCTTATTTACCTATCCAGAGCTAAGCATTTTTACAATAAAGGAACCGCTGGAGGTTATAGGCCGCAGTGGAGCTGCCCGACACTTATGCGCAAAGGTCGCTAACGTTTCCAGGCTTTATGACCCGGTTAAACCGTTGGGTCGCTCAAACAAATCTTCCTTCTGATGGAAACAAGGAGAATTGACCCACCTGAAGGAGCTGAGAAAAGCGATCATTTGTGTCACACCAACTAACGTTGCACAGGGCCTAAGAATACGTGAAACTTGGAAAGCAAACTGATGGGAAATGAGGAAAACATAATTTGTGGCGGAAGAGAAACCACCCCAGAATTCGCCTTGCCAACCAAGAGAAACCACGACAAACACATGATTAGAGTGGTCCCAGGAATGGAACCCAGAACCTTCTGAATGCGAGCTTTCCACTTTGTCGCCAAGTCATCTCTCTAGATGATTGCTGTAGAGCAATCTTTTTCTAACTTAGGCCACTATTTTGATGCCAGTGTAATCTCTTCATAGTTTCCAAAAGAGGAGTAGATTTCTTTATTAACAATATATCTTGTTGGGGGAAAATTATACATTACACACCATAATGTAAACAAAAGGTGGCAAAGCAATTACCAATCAATAATTTACATTTTAACAACGGTTCAAATATGAAGCAAAATACGTTTTAATATAAGTCACAAGTTAAACCCAATTCTTTTTATCGCTGTTTTTATAGGAACAAAAACTTGTAGGTGGAACTATTGCAGAGAATAACAACATCCAGCCCTAAACATGGAGGATTGATTCTTGCTGCCCCAATGAAACTCTGCAGGCCATCTGTAGATAGATGGACGGATGAATGGATAGATATTTTATTCGTCCTGTAGATCATACATGGGTACCATAGTATAAGATAGGTCAATACTTTATAAAAGTTGTATTTACAAAATTCTTGTAGTCTTGATTACCTACAATGTTACATTTATGAATATTTCAAATTAATCTTAAGCCCTATGATTAGATGATTACGTTTTTAATAATTTACAAAAATGTATTGTGCAGCTTAAAATATAAAAATTAAAAACTAAAATACAGGTATGGGCTTTACAGAAAGGTAAACGTTAGTGACAAAAACAAAGTAATGAAAAGAATTAGTATAATATGTGGGTCATGTCAAAATGGAATAGATATAATATTTATAGGAATAAAAAATGAGAAGGCTAATACAATATAACGTTTTATAAGAAATAGGAATATAGGAACTTAAATGAAGAATATGTACATATATAAAGGCAGCTAATTTTAATTATTCGCTAGGAATTCCTGAATGGTATAGAAACACTGGTTAATTAGATGTGCCTTTAGGGAAAGTTTAAATCTATTTTCTTGCTGTATTTCCTTTAAGAATTTTGGAAGGCAGCTGTATACCTTTATACCGGAGTGAAATATGGTTCTTTGAAATAGGAGGTGTTATGTTGATGAACATGAATATTTGTGATTTGCCTTGTATTGTACTGATGCACAGATTCACCCTCAATGAAGGGTGAATCTGTTTTGTTGTTGTCTTTGCGGATAAACATTATTATTTCATATTTAAATTCAAGGGAGGGGAAGACTGCCTAATTTTTTTAAACAGAGGTTTGCATGATGTGCTTGGGCTTGCCCCTACCATAGCTCAAACTATTTTCTTCTGCATAATAAAGCATGCCTTACTTGCAGGTGACTCCCCCCAGAATAATATGCCACAAACAAGGAAAGAGTGGGTATGTGCAAAGTAAGCCACTCTAACGGTCTGCCCCCTTGTGAACTCTACTAGTACCCGTATCATATAGCAGGGTGTACTTATTTTTATTGTTTATATAGCTTTAGTGGGTTTCCCATTTTAAATTGTTTTGGACCCAAAGGCCAAGAAATTTGGTGGTTTCTACCTTCTCAATTGTCCGATTGAGCAGTTGGATTTGTGGAGCCAGATAATCTTTGTTTTGTTTTTTATGGCTATCCATTGCATCAGTCTCATCCACATTTATTAAAATGTTGTTGTTAATGAAATAATTAACTATTTTATCTGAGATTTGATAAATTGGTTTTAAGAAGCTTTCTTTATTATTTGCTCTCACAAGGACATTTGTATCATCAGCAAAGACAAGTGACTTAGAATGAGGATCATGTGACCTGAAGTCATTTACAAAGAGTAGGGATAGGATAGGGCCTAGTATGGAGTCCTAAGGTACTCCATAAGTAATCACTAGAAGATTAGATCTGTTGCTCTTGAATTCTAGCATATCTTTGTGTTTAATTTCTACAAATTGCTTCCTATTCCTCAGATATGAATTTTTAGCCGCTGGTGAGTTAGCCCTCTAATTCCAAGTCTTTCTATCTTAACTAATAATTTTCATGATCAATCGTATCGAAAGCTTTTGATAAATCTAAGAATATAGCTGAGGCATGATCTTTTTCATGAATATCCCTGATGGCCTCGCATACAAGGTGCAATAGTGCTGATTCGGTGGAACGGTTGTTTCTAAAGCCATACTGGTCTCTAGATAGAAGGCTGTTCCTTTCTAGGAATTTCAAGAGCCGCTTGTAGAAATTTTTTTCTACAATTTTTGAGAACACTGATAGTATTGCAATGGGTCGGTAGTTTCACATATTACTTTTTTCCCATTTTTTGAATTGTGGCTTAATGATGGCTGTTTTGAGAAAAATGGGAAAAATGCCATTGCTAAAAGATTCATTATACAAGTATGGTAATGGTTGAACAATTAGGTGAGCATAATTTTTGACAAGAAAGTCTGGTGCATCATCTATTCCTGCTGAGTGTTTTGGTTTTAAGTCCTTTATTATTTTCAAAATTTCTGATTCATTTGTTGGGGCAAGGTACACAGAGTCATTAATTAGACTTCTGGTTTCATTAGCAGTCGAGCATGTGTTTGTCATTTGTTTGCTAGTTTTATTAGGTTTTCTGTTATGTTGACAAAGTAGGTGTTGAAAGAATTAGCTACATTGATAGGATATGAGATATAATTTGAGCTCTCCTTTAGGTTCTTCCATATAGCCTTTGGTCTATTGCCTGCCCTTTTAATTAATTTGTCATTTGCCTGTCGTTTGGCTTCTGCTATGACCCTAGCTAGAATTTTTTTTTATAGTTATTGTAATAGGTTTTTAGTCCGAGGCTGGAATGGTGAGATTTTAGTTAACTATGTAAGTAGCGTTTTGTGGCACATGTTTTTGTTATTCCAGAAGTAATCCAGTGTATGCTATTATAACCAGGTTATTTCTTAATTCTGCCAAGATCAATGAAATTAAAGAAACCAATGCGAAGTTTTGCTAAAATTCATCTCCATATGTCAGACTTACATATCAGAAGGCGTTGGTGCAGCGTGTCTCTGATGTCACACTAATTGTAAGTACGCCATGGCACTGGCGTAATGTTATGCTATATTTCTTCTTTTACGTGGAATGATTTCACTACCATTTTATAAGTTATGGTTTTTCAATCAATATGAATATTTGACAGATTAAAAATCACACATTTACTATTCCATGGAACACTAGAATATTTGTATATGATGTACGGCATGAGGGCGTTACGCTCACGCAGTTGGTGGCAAATTGCTTTAGTAAACAGCGAGTCAAGCTCCTGTTGTGGATTTGTCAGTGACTCCGCGAGACACCTGTGCATTCTTCTAAAAATTGAATGTTGGGCCTTGGCAGAAATAACGAGAGAAGGATTCGTGGCACATTTTAAAACCGAATTTCACAACGTCGTTTTCAGGAAGGGGGCGGGAAAAACCTTGTAATTGTGAATAAAAGCATAGCAGTCCAGCCTTATTTTTGTAGGAACTGCCTATAAGTGCGCCTGCACAACTTTATAAGCATGCTCTATTCAAAAATAATAGCTAATACATAATCCGCTGTGCAATGTTTTCTTGTATCGACAGTAATTGGGCGATACACCAAAGTTTCGAGAAAATGAACAGATGCATATTCTAAACTTTCTGCATGAGATTAATGTGCCCCGTGAGGTTTCCTGTTAACATATGATAAATTGTACTGAGGGTCAGCTTCCATTTGGGTCCCAACATATTGGAAACATTGGATTGAAAATCATGCCAGGAATTGCCATAGGGTCGGCGATAGGTACACCAGGCAACGTAGAACCTAGAGGCGAAGAGTTCCAACAAGCAACAATTTGAATGTTTTAATGTTAATATGAGCCAAGGTATAGCATTCTAGCATCCGTTGCACAAATTGCAGATGTTTGGGGTTACATTTGGCCCACCGTGCCATCCATATATGGCAATGTGATAAGCAAGCACCAGGAGTAAAATACAAGATGACTTTATCGTGAAGCATGCGAATCATTGTTTCAGTACAAACGGAATACATCAACATTGAGAGTGGACAACCTTGTCGAAGGTTTGCGTCAGAAAGGTTGTCTAGTTCTTTCGCGTAACAAAGTCCTTACCTATGGCCCTCGCTGTGATCAGACAGTGGCGATCACCCCTATGGAAATTACCGTTACTAACAGAGAGATTGGGTACGATTGTTCACGTATAAACTGTCCATTGCGAATACTGTAACGTTTGCTTGTCTGCTTATCAGCAGCTGGATCAGCAAGTGTTTAACATAACAACAGTCCGTCTTCGTTATTGATCCTGCTACACAACGGGGCTTCACATTGAAACAGACTACTCATGCGATATCAATATATATGCAACTGATATTACAGAGGAATATCTTGAGCTTTATTGGATGTCTAGGAGGAATATGAAAGTAACAGCTACGAGGTGAATTATGTTTCTATCGCCCTGAACGTAAAAAATTGTTTACTGTGCAACCAATAAATTATAAGTAATCTGTCATATTTCTACTTATTCCATTTTCTCTGTTTTGTTTACGACAGATACATTGCTCGGTTATGGCGGGGTCGTGCGGCGGAAGGAGTGTGAGAAGGTGATAGTATTGAAAAATTGTGTTTTGGAGGAGATGTGGACCACTGTCTTATGTTTTCCGAATTCATCTTTACGCAATGTTTCAACTGACGGAATAATCTCAATGGGCTCTGATAACTCCAGCTTTGACAACTGATTTGTTTTTCCTTCTCTGAGATTATGTTAAGGAGCATAAGCAAGATTTCCTGAAAATATGAGCCAACTGCTGAAGTTGGCGAGGAGATGAAGACCAGATGTCACGTTCGCTATGCTTGAGGCTATCTTCTACAACTTGATCAAGAGGTTGAAGACACGGTCACAGCGGAATCAGGAATATGTTGGATATTTGTACAAATTTTTGTTATGTTAATGGTTAAAAATCTGTCAGAATATGAGGAAACTTTTATGTCTCTTACAAAGAAAGTGCTATTCAAAACACGAAAAACGGATTATTTTTTTTTTATATATATATATACTCTCCGCCTGTCACTCTCCAAGTACAAAAAATAAATGCTTCAGCAAACCCGCAAATATTATGCAATGAACCTCAAAGTTCTACCATTTAATCTATTCACATGGTAGTTGCTACCATCTAGCATAGGGATTCATTAACATTTGTATACAAATAGACATTCATACATATATACATACATTATATAGACATTAAATATACCCTTCCATTATCCCATATCATTGTTTCTAATGCAGTGTAACACATCTTGTTAATGCTACCAGTGAATGACTATTATTGCTATATATTACGTTATATAAATCGTCTCAGTTGCTGAAACACAGTCATGTTTTTTTTTTTTTTCTTTTGCATAGTGTTTAACGTACGCTTTTACTACAAATGGTACTGCAGGCGAGTTGGAAGACATGTAGCCGAGTTTTCTATAATCAACCATTCACTGAACGAACAAGTATTGTCATTAACATTCATGTAGGTTAAACATACTTAAACATATTATGTTTGTTACACAGTGGAATAGTAACTGTTTGTATTACGACAGTATATCATGTTGCGGAATAGTGACCATAAATAGTGGGAGCAAGGTTGTAGATTCTCTGTTTAATTGCGTATGCAAATTTTGAATATTTGTCGAAATTATTGCAGCTAAGTATAATTAGGCATCTCCGGCAATAATCTGACTGAATGCAACAATTTACATTTATATAACCACGTCTTATCCAGTAACCCTTTGAGATATCATGAAAAATATGTAGCGGTACTTAACACAACGATCACATTGTATTTATCAAGATTCTACACCAATATGGTATACTACAAAAACAATAGCGTGTTGCTGGTAACAAACAGACGTGTAACAAGCGCATGGACAGTTCTGTAGAAATAAAATCATATTTTTAATACAAAACCCTAACTGTTGCGTTACCAATATCACTTTTGAAGCTATGGTAGCATCAATGGATCAACAAGTAATTTGTGAAATGTTACATTATTTATGATACCACTTCATGTAAAATAACAGTTCTTTCCTATGTTTATAATTCTTCTCGTATTCGTATTCTTTTTCCCCATCTTTCATGCGTACATGAATTTTCAAAGTCAAAACAGCGTTTTCGATTGTCTTGAGGAACAGCATACTTTGTGTTCCAATTCTTACTTTCGTTGTTTTCTTCCTTCCGTTACTATATTGCATTAGCGTTCCTGTTTGTCTTTATAAAACGGAGCATAAAAGGTTAATCCATCATTAGTAACGTTGTCATTTTGTGACAGTCTTACCATTGGCATACCCCTGCAGTTATGCGTTCATACGACTAAGACAGGCAACTTATTTTCTAGCAAGAGGATCAGTTTGCAACAGTACACAAGATGACAACTATTCATTTCTGATGTCAAATATATCAGCTAGTATTGTATATATGCCATGCATATAGTTTTATTTCTCTACATGTTAACACAAATACTAAGAAATCGTATGTATTTCTGCAGGTATGCACATATTCATCGGGATGACGCGAAGGTGAAATGTGAACCTGGGGTATTATTGTCTTATTTAATGTTGAAAAGCGGCCTTAAAAGCAATCCTGTGTTACAAATGCACAAATTTTCCTTCGGTTCGTTACACTGATTGATGCTTCTTATCTCATACAGTAAACTGCAAGGCAGGAGGAATTAAGCATTTTTACATTACACGTTTCTATCAATTTTACAAATTGGAAAATAGCTGTAAACTGCATTCAGTATAAAGTGAGGCTACTAGCACAAATACGAGGGCTGTAAATAAAGTAGTGGTAACATTAATAGAACACAATATTTATGAACTCACAAGCGCAATTACATAACATTCCTTCAATGTAGTCACCCGCAAAGTCCCTAACATTTTGCAAAATGTAGGGCAGCCGCTGGGGACCGTGGCAAGGCGATGTCTGTTGATGACTGCGAAGGAGCGCCCTACTGCGCGGACTACTGATGCCACGTCAGGAAATCGGCGGCCTCGGAGGGGTTCCTTCAACTTCGGAAACAGGTCGAAGTCACAAGGACTCATGTCTGCTGAGTACGGAGGATGTTCCAAAACCTCCCAATGCCACCGTTGCAATAAGAGCTGGACATTGTGTCGCTGTTGAAGGTTTGTCCCTCAGGCACAGCATGCGTAAGAATAAGCCCCTCGTAGTCGTATGACACAATCAGCATCAGCTTCACCCGACTGGGTTCCTGTCAAACATTCTGTGGACGTGGTAAACTTGGGGGACGCCATTCATTCGACAGACGGTTCAATTCCGGCTCATAGGCTCGTGCCCACGTCTCATCAATGGCGACAATACGCTGCAGAAATGCGTCACCTTCGTTGCGGTAACTGTCCAGGTGGATGCCAGCCAGTGCATACCGGTGCCATTTCTGTACCTCAGTGAGTCGATGTGGAACCCAACGGGACGCAATTTTCCTCAGGTGAAGACATTTCGTCAGGATATGCCACACAGTTTGATGACTGAGAACAACCTCTACGGATAACTCCTGGACAGTCCATCGATGGTCCATGGCAACGAGACCACTCACGATGTCAATCTGATCTTGCGGAATGGACGGCCGACCTATGCGGTGCAAACCCGCAGTCTCAGGCCGACCTGCACGAAACGCGTTGACCCATCGTGCAACCGTCCTGTACGGCAATGCATTCCCGCCAAAGGCTTCACGTAATCCTCGATAACAGTTAACTGATGCATTTTTTCCCACGGGCAACCTCGATTTTAATCCACGGACGCTGATCGCTTTGGATAAACATGCTTTAGAGCGGTGCAATTGCCACTGCTCACTTCAACGCTACACAGCAACAACTCACTCTCAACTGGCAGCCCGACCAAAGCACACTACACTTCGATACTAGTCACCTGATCGCTCCCATATCCTATTGGCTCATACCCGCTCTCCTGCGAATGTGGGGACCATGTTGCCACTACTTTCTTTACAGCCCTCGTATAAACTCTTTCACTCCCAGTTTGCTTTTTTCGTTACCTGATTACTCCATATGCAACCGAGCAATGCCGCGGTAACGTATACAACTCGCTTTCTGCAGATGGAGGTTTTGATGCCCGTTGACCGCGCACTCTGACTTGGAGTTTTTCGCGGTTCCCCCTTGTTACTTAGCAAATGCTGGACTGCTTATTCCCAATGATTTCCTTTCCATCTATTTCTGAATCATTTTTCAAGTGTGCCACTAGGCTCGTGGTATCTGGCAGTGATGATAGATGGCGCGCGGTTGCATGCGCATTTCAAATGTTGTTTTGGCGTTGAGATGCCGTTGTGGTCGTTTTCCCCGCGGGGCGGGAACGTATGACGACACTCGAAACCCATGGTGTTTACGTCTGCATGGCAGATCCTGGCACCGGATGAAGAATTTTCAGCCACTGATAAAGGACTTCCGCATGTCTCAGGCCAGTATGTGTCCACCTGTGGTTCCCTTAATTAAGTGCTTCCTCCTGGGGGTTGTAAACGCGCAACAGAGCCCCCTAGGGGACAGTGCGTGAGGGTCCCCCACCGTCATCGATTCTGTACATTGTACTTTATACCTAGGCAGAACCACATGTATTACTTAACACTTGTGCTTGTCCTATTACATACCTCAAGTTCCCTCTAATAACTTAATTTCTCGCTTACCCTTCGACATATTTCTCTATGGCTTGCATCAAGAGCTTGCTTCGAAATGAAACATTCAGGTCGTTTGCACCGTTTCACCTAGTGACTGATGCTGAACATCTCGGATACAACTAACGTTTATCTCTTTCTAACATATAGAAGTAGTATGCCTATAAGATTGTTTTGCCCTTTATGTTATCATCGATATTAAGGGCATTGAATGACATCCTTGAAAAGCCAATGTTTTGTTTGCTTATAGGCCCGTTATTAAGAATGCATCATCTAGTTTTATAATTTATAATTGGTGGCTATTACAGACCAAAGAAATAGTTTTACAATTATACTTCTATATACTTATTTTGCACAAAGCCAGATAGTCCTGTTGAACTTCAAAGCTGTTATCTCGTGCTCTGCAGTTTATACACTTCTACATGTTCAAAAATTTCTACATGATGCAATTTTTTTACACTTTATTCACATTTTTTCAGAAGCACACTTAAAGCAATAAGTATTACAATTTTGGAAATAATTTTGCTTTATCGATTATCAGTGGAGAAATATTAATTGCATAAAATCCACTAAAGTGAGTGAAATTATTGTTCTCATAGGTTTATAATTTTTACTCAAAAATTAAAACATCCATAAGACCGTTGCATTAACATTTATTGTAAAATATTTCTTAGAGCCAAAAGTGATATTTATATCAATAACATAGTAATGTTTTCAGCGTGTGAATCTCTTGTTTATCTACCATTAAAATAATCAATTAAACAATAAATAACCTGAAAACCACAAGAGATACTGAAACGAAATTGGTGTGTTACTTGCAGCATGATTATGAAAATGATGGCTCAGTAATATAGAATTAATAAATTTCACTTACTTTTTAACTTATATCGGTGGCCCAACAGCGTCGTATTTTACGTGTACGTGCGTTAAAGGATTTGAAAAACTCAACCGTGAAAGTTCTAGTAAACACACGTCAAAGAAGAACTGGCTTATTAACGTGAGCGGCCTTCGTTTTACTGTTCTTGCTTATCCGCGAAGATGGTGAGTGATGGAGTTCCTTGAAAACAGTTTCCAGCGATGCAACTGTGTCTACGGTTTCTTATAATAGACAAAAATAGCGTAAACAGGTCGTCGATGGCCAGCTGCAGATGCTACGAGTACATTTTCGAGAAAATAAACTCAGTGTTTAGATAGACGAATAGTTAAAAAGTCTTTAACTGAACTATCAGTATACGCCCATAGGTGTTTTTAAAACTCTGCTTATACTGTTGTTATCCTAGCATATGGGCTTCAAGCACTTTGTAAATGCTTGAAAATAAAAAAAGATTATGTAATTATAATCCCTCAAATGTTTTTATTCCATAAAAGGAATACAAAGTTATACATCCTATCACTTTGCATAATTAGACCTTTAAATTATCGATTGCATGACATGCGATAACGGCTTGTAGCTTACCGCGTATAGTCAGAAAATTTAATCCTCTAATTCCCGATGAAGGACGCCCAGCAAGCTACAAGGTAGCGAAAACATGCCTTTGCAACGGCAACGGCAAAACCAGAACCAGATCGGATCACAAATACCTCGAGGGCTCCTTCAGCTCCCACCCAGCACTGCCTTTATCTCCCTTCCCTAAACACGGAGTGCAAATAATTCTCAATTGGACCAATGAAAAAAGATCCATCTAATGCTAAAGCCCATCAAATTTTACGGTAGAAGCCTGTGTTAATACAAACGCCCGCATATAAATGTGCAACCATCAGCAAATAAAATAACTGTCTTTAGAGGAAGTGCTCAGTGCAGTGGTTGATAAGAATCGTCTGAAACACTACGAGTTAACTCGCAAAAAAGAAGACACCTTATCAACCAAGCATCTTGAAACGTCTGGTAGGTTTTAAAATGTTATATTCTCCTTGTTCTTAAGTGTATATCATGCTGCATTCACTTGATTTACTTATAATAATATTTTGCAGATACTTTACAAATGATAGGCTAGCTTCGTAAGAAAAGGTTTATATTACATAAGAACTTTATGTATTTAGGCCTAATATTTCTACAAAAAAGAATTTGTACCAGCAAATTCAATACAAAAAATTTTTGCAGCGTATACACGATTTGAGGGAACACTAAAGAAATCCACTTTTTAGACAAAGTATGTGTGCGAGTGAACTGCATGTGAACAATATACCTCTAAAAAACGCAGTCTGTCTAAATTACAAACTTTACATCATAACTATATCATTTAATTTAACGCCTCTCCAAGTAATCAATGCATTAAAGAATTTTTAGAAATTTCCTAAAGCAGCTATAACGATTTTGAATAAGACATTGACATGCCAAAAAAAGTATAGAATCCATGAAGATCATTTGTTTTTTGCATTTCAAATGTGGCAAATAATGCTGGGTTTTCATTTGATATTGAAGTATTTTAATACATTAAATTTCTCTATTTCTAATGTATAACGAAATAACAATGTAATAAAAACATTCTGCTATTATTTAGAGCTGTAAGCATGCATTTATATAAAAGAAAATCTCATTTTAATGATGGCTGATTCATTCAAGTCAAGGATGCAAGAGGACAAGAGGGACACTGATCGGCTGAAAATATCAATTGAGCATTTTCAGAAAAGTGTTAGCCGGTGTATATCTGAGGACAGTATAACTTAAGAAACTCCATTTTATTGACTTCAGTTTCAGGCTACTTCAAATTTCTCAAACTCGAAGTGAAGTTTCATTTCATCTTTATTGGTTTACTCAAGACAATGCAAAGAGAATAGAAAGGCCGCGCCTTGGACCACAGCTTGAAATATATGTATCATCAGACGATGTCGTCAGGCATGTTGCATCAGGAAGGCAAATCACAGCACAAACAAACATAAATGAAGTGAGATACTTACATACCATTGTACAAATCATGTCATAGGATTCTTTCCGCAAAATATAAAAATTGTTTAGCAATGCTAATTTACCAAGTAAGGGTGCCATGTCCTAAATCCCAGAATCATCATTTACAACATAATGAAAGGAATCACATTAAGCTCTATATGTAGAGACTCCGTTATGAATATATTGATAATGACAGACAATTAGTACGTTTTTCATCTTCCAATATCTTTAAAGGTGGGATAACATTTCAGATTGGATGTATGCTTCCCTAAAGAAAACAACATACCTGCCAGGATCTGGCCATTTCCTTCTCGAGTGCCGTGTTTCTCACTTCAGATTGGATATACGCTTTCCATATTTATATTAATCAATTTGATATTACTAAACACAAGAATATTCACTCTCTCATACTTTCCAGGTTCTGTTTTCTGTTTAAAGAAAAGTTCCCCGTCCTAGCCGTGAATCAAGCCCGGGACCACCGGGGGAGAAGTTAGCTCATTAACAACTCGACTACGGACACATTCATATTTTCCGATATTATAGATAAGTGCATTGAATGTTAAACACTTTCTTGTGTTGATTGCATATCTGATTAGACGTAGTGGTTGTAGGTGTGTCAATTTAAAATTGCGTTGTTGGTTTAGTTCTATCAAACAGAAATTGATTTCCATTTCCTTCTCTTTTATATGTTTCTTAAAGTAGTAAAGAGCTCGAAGTAAAATACTGTAATCAAAGCATATATGTAGAATCCACCTGTACTATTCTTTTTAGGTGTGATATAGGTGGAAGGAAACATTCTTTAGCACAAGGGTAAAAATGGATTGAAATGCCATGATAGCCAATATTAAAATAAACAATGTCAATCAATCCTTATTCCTCTATATAGCTCATGCTATGCAAGATAAACATTTTCCAGAAAAATGATCTTATTCAATTGTTCCATTTACTGATTGGAATGATAGAAGTTATGGTATCGATGGTATGCTTTTAAACATAGAATACGATAAGTTGATAGCCATAGTGATACTGTGAAGAAATTATACTTTTCGACTTTTCAGATTTATATGCATGGTTTTACTTGAAATGGCAGTATTGAGACTAACGTAATGTGAAAGCATTGACTTGTATTTTATTCACGCAACACAAACGTAATATTGTACATATTTGAAATGAGTCAAAGGTTTAGATGTTATTTAACGAAGCAGTATTCAAATCTTAGCTTTTAGATGCCTCATCGTAATATAGTGTTTGCAGCATTTTAATGTTTTCTTGCGTGTTATGAATATTTATAAACAATATTGTTTTTTCATTTCACGTAAACAGCTACAATCAAAGAACAGCGTCTAACGCAATCTATTTATAGCTTTGGGTAATATGGGAGCTGGTAACATAATCTAAAGGTAAATCCATGTCGATCTGCACTCAGCATACATAAATAAACACTATACGATTTTCTTAAGCTACTTAAGCTTCCATACTGAATGAAAATATACAAATGCAGATCAAAAATGAAAGCAAAGGACTTGAAGAAGCAAATTTAATGCAAGTTTTCATTTTTACACTCTAATAGGGGCATATAACAAAGCAGAATGTTCTTTGTTTAATGAATACAAATTTATATATTTTTCTAGTGTTTTCAGAACAATCATCGAAACACATAATCGGCTACAGTTAACAGTTGATAGAAAACCAAAGTGCCAATGTATTAATAAGCCAGTGCGAAAGCGTTAACTGCACACTGAAAGCACCTCTGAACGGTATAGTTTAGTCATTTAACGACCCAAAATTGAGTAATCATTTACACACTCAGATCCAATCAGG
This sequence comes from Hymenopus coronatus, assembly GCA_030762935.1. Classification (NCBI taxonomy): domain Eukaryota; kingdom Metazoa; phylum Arthropoda; class Insecta; order Mantodea; family Hymenopodidae; genus Hymenopus; species Hymenopus coronatus. The sequence continues at coordinate 204,483,831 of CM060900.1, read as the reverse complement.
AATCAAGCGATGCATGAAGCAAATGAAATGATTATCTAACCTAAATTGTGCTATTTAAATTATCATTCACAACCTATCCTACCCCTAGGAGCCCTTTACGATAATTACAGGTTGGGTGCACCCGGGGTCCCGAGCCAACCTTCACTCCCTCTGTGGGAAAACTCAGAGTCTGAGGGAGTTAGTAGGTTAAAATGCCCACCCATGTGTAGGACGTGCGTGCAGCTTGTGTCAGTTGAAAGGAATATCCTGGTAGGTTGACGGTTGCGCGTCTGAGACTGTGCTTCTGATCTTCAGTAACAGGGGTGGGTGCGCAGCCTAATACACCGCTTTGGTTTCTGCTTCAACTAAACGGGAGGCTAGGGACTAACCCACCCCTAGTCGATCGGCCAGGACTAGGCATTGTACCGAACTTCAGGTTGAGTGGGACGGCGAGCCTGCTATATCCCCTGTGTAGCCCTGTCACCCCAATGGGGTGACCCCATTTTGGGCTCGGTGGTGGTTGGGGAGCACTGCGGAATGAAATTTAGTACCATTTTCATGGCAAATAATAAAACCAAACATATACTTGTAAGTGGAAAAGAAGTAGTTGAGTCTAATGGTCCTCCCTACTTAGTTATATCTAGGACAGAGGAAGGTAGACAATTAACATCTGTGAGCCCTTTCGCTATCCAAAAGGGATTAGATAACATAGCTGGCCAGTTTAATTCTTGTGTCCCAGCCCGAAATTGTACTCTCCTGGTGAGGAAATTTCAGCATCCCAGGCAGCGAAGATACTTGGAGCGAAAATGTTAAGACAGCTACCCGGTTAAGGTCTATAAGCACAAGACCTTGAACTCCTCACATGGGGTTATCACCACCCGCGCATTGGACATTATGTCCAATGAGTAGCTTCAAGAAGATCTAGCAGATTAAGGCGTAACCTCGTTTATAGGGTTCAACGGAAAGTAATTGGTGAATTCGTGCCTAACCGTACTCTGTTCTTTACTTTTGATCGGATAGATATCCCTCAAAGGATTAAGGCAATGTAAGAAGCCATCGAGGTTAGGCCTTACATTCCGAACCCTGTATGCTGCTACAAGTGCCAGCGGTTTGACATACCAGCGAATTCTGTACTGGTCGATCTACATCTGTGGCGACGTTTCACATGTTTGGCACTGCGGTACCTCTCCATATTGTGTGAACTGCAGCGGGGAACACCCATCTGGTTTCCGAGATTGCCCTCTTTTTGCTGAGGGGAGAGCGATCCAGGAAATTTGGGTGAAAGAGATGGTGTCCATCTCCGAAGCCCGTAAGCTCCTGTGTATCCGTCCCACGGTCATGATCTTATAGCTGTGTTACAGCTAAACCAGTGCCGAGGCGGGAAATCGCAACACAGAGCTGCGATATCAACTATTGCCGAAAAATTTATTGTTGCCAGAACTCTTCCGAAGTCTCAACAACTACGGCAGAATCGGCATCACCATCTGTCAAATCCGTCAATGTAAAGCATACCCTAGTAAATTTGTCAGCCCAGCCGTCCACCTCAGGCAATAAGTCCGGCAAGCCCGTCGAGTATTCTGCACCACAGGCAACTTTCAAGACCAGTTATGTTAGGACTGACTTTCTTAAAGAGCGTGCTGCACCATCACCAAAAACATCCAAAGGTGGTAAAAGTCCATGCCCCTCTCCCGCAGGTCCTCTTCTGAGGAATCTTCTAGGAGGAGCTCCGATCGGCGACATCTATCTTCGCCGATCAGTATCGCAAATTGGTTCGAGATCCTCCAAACGTAGTTCTCTATTATTATGGGACCTCCCCTGTGGAGGAGCTGGAACACGAGGATTCTGTCCCGACTGCCAAAATGGACAGTCCGTAAGCGGCAGGATCGTGCTCCTGATAAAAAGTATTAGTTTAACGCCAAAAAGGAATAAACTAAACCGACCAGCACTGCCCAATACGCAGAAACGTCTTTCTATTTAGAACTTATCCAATAATATAGACCATAGATATCCTACAGTGGAACATACGCAGCATTCGACCACATCGAGCAACGCTTGAACTGCTACTCCACGTGTATCAACCCCCAGTAGTCTGCCTACAAGAGACCAAGCTTCGTCCACAAGATAATGTTACATTTAGGAACTACTCTTCTGAACGGTTTGATTTAATACCGACAGAAGGTATTCCAGCACACGGAGGCTATATGATACTCATCAGAGATGATCTTTATGCTGATTTTCTCTCCTTACAGTGTGACCTCCAGTCTGTAGCTGTAAGGATCACGCTGCCCTTCACTAGATTTACCATTTGTAGTATTTATCTACCTCCCTCTAATGACTTCTCACGCACCGAGTTAGAAAAACTGATTTCCCAATTACCAACACCATTTCTGTTGGTGGGGGACGTAAATGCCCACCACCCACTTTGGGGCTCTCCTCTGGCTTGTGCGAGAGGTCAGCTAATGCAGACTTCTTGGACATTAAGAATATCGATCTCCTGAAAACCGGGGAGTCAACCTTCCTTTCTGACGCCTTTCATAGCTCTTCATACCTTGATAGAGAGACTTGTTCACCACAGCGGTCTCGTCATCCTGGAATATCATCTCTGATTTGCACTCTAACGACTATTTCCCATGTTTTATTATTCTCTTGTCACACGCTATATGTTCTATTCGTCTACCTAAATGGCTCTTAGATCATGCCAACTGGGAAATATATTCCCGCTTGGCTGAATTTAACTCCGACGAGCACGACTTTGTCAACTTTTTAGTCAACCATCTCACACAGACAATTCTTTCCGCTACTGAGCAACCCATTCCGCGTTTGACTGGCCAAATCTATCGATTTCCCGTAACTTGGTGGACCGATGACTGCCGGAATGCTATTCGTGTCCTCTCAGGGTCTTCCAAAGTCGCCCTGCACTAGATAATCTAATACACTATGAAAGACTACAAACCAAATCTAGACATATTATGAAGGATGGCTCAAAGACATCCTGGAGTAAATTTGTAGCATGTTTCAACCGACATACCCTTCCTCTGTCGTATGGACGGAAAATCGATCCAAATGCCAATATCCGGTCTAAAACAGCGCCAGGCAATGTAGCTGCTGCTTTTGACGTGACTACCACTCTTGGCAGTGCTTTCGCTCGAGTGTCTAGCTCAGATAACTGTTCCCCTGAGTTCCTGCCTGTCGAGGCCCAGGTGGAGTCTCAGGTGTTCTCGTTTCCCTATGGTAACTCTGAACACTACAATCGCTTTTTCACCATGGCGGAGCTAGACCATGCACTTTCATCTTCGCAAAAGTAGCACCCGGTCGAAATGTTGCAACATGTCTCTCCTGAAGGTAAGGCTTTTCTACTGCAGGTCAATAATCGTATCGGGGTTGACGCCAGTTTTCCAGAGAAGTGGCGAGAGACCATCAACATTCCAGTTCTGAAACCTGGAAAGGACTGTCGCCTTTCTTCCAGCTACCGTCCTATTTCCCTCACCAGTTGCGTCTGCAATTTGATGGAACGCATGATAAATGGGTGGCTAGTATGGAGGCTTGAAACTCAGAATTCTTTCACCATAACCCATTGCAGTTTTCGCCTACACCGTTCAGCAGTTGAGCATCTTGTAACGCTGTCGACGCAGGTCATGGACGGATTTCTTAAGAACTGCCAAACATTTGGCATTATATTTGACCTGGAGAAGGCTTATTATACGTGTTGGCGAACGGGTATCTTACGTTCCCTTCTCAGCTGGAATCTAATTGGGCGCCTACCTCAGTTTATTCAGTAGTTTATTAGTGATTGCGTTTTCCGAGTAAAGGTGGTTTTTTGTAATCTTTTTATTACAGAGAACGGTGTGCCACAGAGATCGGTTTTGAGATTGACGCTGTTTGCTATAGCGATTAACTCTAAATCGCAAATTTCCCCCAGATGTCTCGTCATGCTTGTTCGTAGTCGACTTTGCCATCATTGGTACTTTTCAGCGTACGCCGTTTTTGGAACGCCGTCTTAAGCGGTGTTTAGATAATCTTTACGATCGAAGCTTAAAAACCGGCTTTCATTTCTCAACTGAGAAGACAGTCTGCGTTAACTTCTGACGTCGTAGCTGTCCAACGGCACCCACTCTTCGCCTCGGAACAGGTTTGCTTCCCTTCGCCAATCAGGCTAGATTTCTGGGGTTGATATTCGAACGCAAACTATGCTGGTCACAACATATAGCACAGCTTAAGGCTTGTTGTGACCGTTCTCTGACTATTTTACGGATACTAAGAGGCAAATCTTGGGGAGCGGATCGGACAGTGCTGCTACATCTTTATCGTGGGCTGATTCGATCCAAGTTAGACTATGATTGCTTTGTGAATTCTTCAGCTTGACCATCTGTGCTTAGAAGCCTAGACACAGTCCATAACCAGGGCATCCATATGGCAACTGAGGCTATTCCAACCAGCCCAGTCGTTAGCCTCTACGCCGAATTGGCAGAACCACCTCTGCGATGTCGGCGTGATGTCCTGCTGGGTAATTATGGCTGTGGGCTTCACTGCAAGCATTCGCATCCTACGTTTACGCCTTTTACATCCAATGAGCTGGACGAACGTTATCGCAACCTGTCACTTAATGCAAGACCTGCAGGTTTTCGCTTTCGTGAGCTCTTTCAGAAGCTGAATATCGAAATGCCTGGCTTGCTTTCCAGCAGCGCGAGAGTGATCCCACCCTGGTTACGTGCTACATTCCACGTCGATCTCTGGATGACGGCCTATGGCAAATCTACGCTGCCCTTGCCTTGTATCCGTACTTGTTCTTTTAGAATTTTTATCTCATTACAGTGACCGAATTTTTATCAACACCGATGGAAGTATGTGTACCAATGGCGTAGGATGTGGCTTTGTAATTGGAACCTACACCCATACTTTCGGTTTACCCAACAGCACATCTGTTTTTACTGCAGAGCTAATGCCATATACCGAGCCCTTCTTCATGTACGCCATCGAAACTTGTGTGACTGTCTTATTATGAGTGATTCCCTTAGTGGTCTTCAGAGCCTCCGTGAGCTGTATAGCCACCACCCCATCCATAATTTGCACGCTTCTGGAGTTTATGTGCACTGCTCCTGGATACCGGGTCACGTTGGGTAGTCGGGGAACGAATTGGTGGATTTGGCAGCAAAGATGACGATTAGAGAACCCTGTGTTTCCGTTAATTCTGTAACGGCAGAAGACCTTAAACTTTTTATACGCCAAGCAGTTGTTTCACGCTGGCATATGGAGCGGTCAACTCTACGCGGAAACTAAATTAGGGAGGTGAAGGACCTCCCTGTTCACTGGGTAACCTCCTCTCGTGTGCCCCGCCGAGAGGAGGTGGTATTGGCTCCACTACGACTAGGTCACTGTAATTTTACCCACAGCTACCTTTTTAAACGCGATCCTGCTCCTGTATGTGTGCTCTGTGGGGAGGCACAGTCAGTCCGTCATGTGTTACTGGAGTGTGGCCTCCTGGCACACATTCGATCATCCTTGAATATACCGGCCTCTCTTGCCGAGATCCTGGCTGATGATTCAAGAGCAGTAGACCGGGGTCTTAAATTTTTAGCACATGTTTCTTTTACGTTGCGGTTTTAATCAATGGTAACTTACTGTACACCGTGTTACTATAGCGGATTTTTAGCTTTTCAGCAGTTCGTTTAATCTCTTAATCTTTAAATGTACCAAGTGGCGTTTAATAGCCACTTTGGTGTTATGTTTTAGCTCTTTTAATGCCACCATTTTTATCGCAAGCTCTGCTTTCAGAGCTGGATCGTTGTTTTACTTTGGTGTTGATTTTTTCTATTGGGTTTTATCTCTTGTTTTAGCTGGTTTAATGTCATTGTTTTATCACCAGCTCTGTGTTAGAGTTTGACAGTAATTTTACCTTGTTTTTCGTTTCTTATACTGGTTTTATCGCTTATTTTATCTGTTTAACAGCAATTCCTTTGAACGTGCTGTTAAAACTAATCCTTTAACTTCACTATTTTACGTTAAGGGCGGTGATAATCGAGCAGTTGAGCGCCCTTAAAACCCAACCATCATCATACCCTGTCCGATTAAAGAAATGCTCTAAACCTTTTAATTATCACCGATATTTTCCAGTTACAAACTTTTTTCAATAGAAAGGTGTAGAGTGTAAAGAATACACATTGTTACAGGCTTCTGTTGTGGCGTCTTAGACAGGAACATAAAAACCACTGCAATTTTGCTACGATTTGAATTTTAAAGGTAAATCGTACACAGAATTAACATTTATAAAACACACAACAACATAACTACTATAAGAAACGTATTACTGTACTTGACGTTGGGAAGTTATTACTGACATAAAGGGACCTTGTACCTTTCAGGACTTTTCATACTGAAAAAGCTACAGATCTTATCCTGGCAACATTAAAAGAAGGGTTCTTTAAGGTGATATAAAAGAACTTCATATCACTCAGGACTTGTCGCATCTAAAATCTTTTTCTTAAGTTGGCCATAATTTAAAAACACGTCACACAAATTCCATGCTTTGTAGTAGAAAAAGCGCATTTTAAGTGCGTTTTAAGGTGAAACACTGGAAGCTATAATAAAACGGAATTGGCAAATGGTTGTGATGAAGAGTTTTGCCATTTGAGATGGGGTGTCGAAATTGTAAACTGATACTAGTTGGAGGGAAAAGAACATGGGGAAAAGGAAATGTGAAATTGAAGCTCCGGTGGCGAAAATGTGAAGTATCTCTGCACTTGGTTCAGCTTTCTGTGAGCCGCGCCGTGGCCGAGTGGTAAGACCACTCGCCTTTCACCTAGAGACCCAGGCTCGATCCCTAGCGACCGCATGTGGGATTTGTGATGGTCAAGTGGCGCAGGCTCGGGTTTTCTCTAGGTTCTCTGGCTTCCCCCACCATCGCATCCCACCGGTGCTCCATCTTTATTCCATGTATCAGCAACGTTATCACCTGCGGTACCAGAAGTAGTAAAGCGGGCGTTAAACACCACCAAAAAAAAAAAAAAAAGTTCCTTTGAAATTTCTTTTTGACTCATTACATTCATTCGCTTACTACATCTCTGCGTGCCGCCTTTGTTATGATGTTAACGTATACCCTTCGGTATGCGTGGTATGAAAGTATTGTGAGCAGAGCCACAAAATCGGCCCCATTACTAACGCCATCCTCACTGGCCGCACAACTCGCACACATTACTGCATAGTGAGTGGTCTCCTCCTTTAAAATCACCGAATCCAACTTGCTTTCGTGGAGGTGATGAAATTGCCAACTCAACAAAGTGGCAGAGAAAAGGTGTGGACGAGAGATGTTGGATTAAGAGCGCAGTAGCAAAATGTGATCAATAACAAGAAGGTGGTTGTAAGAGATGGGGACGAGGAGATATGCGATTAAGGGGATCTAGGACAGATGTTTCAGCCAAAATGGCCAAAATTTGGATTTTTGGATTTCTGCAAAAATTTATTGTTTACAATGTTATTCAAACCTCTAACTGGGTTGTATCGTGATCAGAATCTTTTTAAAGGGTTTAGCAGCCATTTTTAAAAACCCTGCAAAGCAGTTTAAATACTTCACTCGCACATTTTTTTGTTCCTACTTAAAAAGGTTCCTGTCCAAAATTTGTTCAAATTTGTAATATAATCAGTGTGTATTTGTGTTTGCTTACATCAGGTGTCATTTATCGCAACCATACAATAAAACTTGATCAAGAGTTTAAATAAGGTCATAATATTTTACAATCAAAACTATACATGTAATTTCACACCACTAAAACTCCTTATAATAATATTTAAATATGTTTACAATTTATTTATAAGATTTTTACCTTTTTAATTAGGTTTCAATTATTATGAGTTATTTTTACATGCAAATTGCGAGGTTATTGGTTTCAGTGCCTTAGAAGTTTATTTAATGGTATATGAAATGCATACATTCAGTGCAAGCTGGAGGAAACCCACAGATAGAATGTGTAAAAAGAAACTCAAAGCTGTGAATAATATTGAAAAAAGATGGAAGGGCATTCCCAAATAAACTATAGAACCATAACCTGGTCCATCAACATTGCCATGTGATTACATAGGTGCAAATGCTAGCACAGGAAACGCATTATCTACTGCAGTCCTACATAATACATTGCCCAAACAGGCCAGTACACATGAAATAATTTCTAAGTCTTTGATTATAGAAACAGGAGAAAACAAGGGCCTAGCATGTAAGCTTACTTTAAAATGTAACAATTGTGACAAAATATTTTCAGATGTGTACTCCAGCCCAAAATTAAACAGTGATTCTAAAAGGAAAAAAAAATCCATTTGATGCAAATAGAAGATGTGTGGAGTCATTTATAAAAATTAGTGGTGGTCAAGGAACAATGGAAAGATTTTTCATGTGTATGAATTTAGATGTAATAGATTCCAAAACATTCACTAAGCATATGCACGTCTTAGCAGCTAAATTAGAGACCATAAGAAAAAATGTTATTTCCAAATCAAGAGAAGCAGTGCATATGCTCCATGAAGATCTGAATGCCGAAAATATAAACCAGAAACTAATTGATATAGCTGTTTCTTTTGACGGTACATGGCACAAGAGAGGGTACACATCTTTATATGGAATTGGCATTGTGATTGATATTTTAACTGGATTAGTTCTTGATTTTGAAATTTTTTCCAAATACTTTCCCATGTGTGTCCTCTCTCAAACTGAATTGGGAGAAGATACTCCAGAGTATAAAACCCCAGAGGGCATAAAACTATACGTGGAGGAAACTATTTTTTCTGGAAACAAAGGTTAGATATAGCAATATGGGATGCATTGCTTCACAAGAAACAAAGGCCAGTTCAACTGGAGAAGAAATTACAGAATTAGGAAGAAAAAGTTCTCACAAAAGAGATTCACGTAGAAAGTATGAATGTCGTGGCTCCACATCAGAACAGCTGAAGTCCACCAGAATGAATAACAAGATGTTGAAAGTGGCTGCAGAGCAGAGTAAGAAGAAGGTGGAGGGAAACAGCTATGGTGCAAGACAATTTTAACAATTTACACTAGGTAAATTGGCTGGAATAAATGTTTCCAGTATAAAATTTATGTTTTCTCACAACCTTTTTCAATGTGTAAAATATCCCATGTGGGATAGTTTTCTTTATTTTTGCCTGAAAATTGATACAATTGTTCTACAGTACTCTATAAAGAAGCTGTAGTATCCTTTTTGGACTACCATATAAAATTTGGGCACTGTGGTGCTATTAATCCAAAAAATGTTCAGTTTTTTGCTGAAATATCTGTATTAATGATTATAATTAATAATTTTTATTTAATGCTGAATATAAAAGAGAATACTAGGATTACTTCCTAGTAGTTCAAAGATTAATGTGACCAAATAGTACCGACGAAAAAAAAATTGTACGCTAAGGAGTATTTTGAATTTTTTCAAATACTGTTATATGAAGAACACAAAATAGCTCATATATGAAAAACAAATTTATCAAATTTACTTAAATTTACACAAAATACTATTCATATTAATGGCAATCAACATACAAAAGTTCAAAAAAAATTCAATAAAATTGTAGAAAATCAATATAGTCTGTCCTAGGTCGCCTTAAAGGTGCGTGGTGAAAATGCCAAATAAACATGATGTCTGAGGCAAAGATTCGGGACGAGATGTGAGATTAATAACGTACTGGCAACAATGGGAGCTAAAAGAAAGGTGAAGGGTGAAGCGATTGAGGAAAAAGAGATGTGAGATTAAAGACAGTGTCAAAAACGTGAACTAAATCAAGATGGCAAAGCGTAAGAGATTGGGAAGAGGCAGTGTAATGGAAGATTAAAGGCCCAGTGCCGAAATGTGAGGCACAGAAATGGAGGTGTCAATGATTGATGGTTACGGTTATGTCGCAAATTGAGCCTTATTTTGAATCCATGGCCTCAGTAAATTTTGAAATAGAAAACCATTTCGTGCTGCAGTCTGTCGGTTTGATTTCTAAATCGGTTAGGTGATTGCTGTTCCACAGTAACCTCTCCTATTTACGTGATATGTGGTAGTTCTGTGCTCTCAGTGGTAAATCTATGTGGGAAAAATTAATGAAAAGTTGTATCAATTCTGTCATAAGAAATGCGTAACCAATGAAAGGTTTCACTGTTCTCATTTGTATACTTAACGACATTAGTGTGATGGCATTACGGAGCGGCATTATTCATTCGACACACTGACGTATCAATAAATTAGCATATGTGTCTTCCATCAACTTTTTACTGTCAGCAGATATGAGTAGGTATACCTATAAGTTTCCAATATGTTTCTGAAAACACGAGAAAAAATATATGAATGTGTACACCTTAAACAAAGAATATTCTAATTTGTTATACGCTCCGCTTAGAATGTAAATAAAAAAAATCAAAATTTTCATTACATTTGCTTCGGGAAGTCTTATGTTTTCTGTTTGGATCTGCATTTGTATATTTTCATTGATGTTTGGAAGGTTGAATGCCTTATGAAAATTGTTCAATATTTATTTATATTGAAACATGCAGCTTGACATGCATTAACTTTTAGATTATGATACCAGCTCTCATACAATCCAAAACTGTAAACAGATGGCATTAGTCGTTGCTCTTGGATTGCAGCCATGTTTACCTGAAATGGGAAAAAATATTGTACATAAGAGAAAATATTTAAATACTATAAACACCATATTATTATAAATACTTAGGCTTTCACGTCCGGTGTTGTCAACTTGATTATAAGTGGTAGCTGGGTTTGTAGGCCGAGGTTCAAATGATTTAATTACCGACGTTTCGCCGAAATCTGCGTCCGGCATCTTCAGGGAACACAGCTGTTATATCAGCTCCGGAGCACAACATGCAGTCTTGTTGGACAAGCCCAACTACTACTTATAATCAAGTTGATCATACTATCGTACTATGTTACATGTTAAAGTTAAAATTTAAACTGTAATGACATCCAAACCTTTCACACAATCTATTTCAATATCGGCTTGCAAACTGTCACTGTGACTTATTTCAAATGTGCACAATATTGCGCTCATACTGCGAGAAACAATGTAACGCAATGTTTTCGCACTATTTTAATCCTAAGACTGTTATTACAAGTAAAATCATGCACATAAATGTTAAAACTCTAATGAGTATGATTTCTGCAGAGTATCACTTCGGCTATCAGCTTATCGTGTTGTACATTTAAAACGATGCTATCAATACCATATCCTCCATTTTACACTCAGCTAAATGCCCTGAATATGCTGCACAAAAATGCTGATTTACTGTCAATTTTAACGGAAATTCTTTGCAACAGCTAAACTCTACTGTTTATTGTTTTATGCTAACATAGCTTTTGTAACAATACCGTGTCTCGCTGTATGTGTTATGTTTCTCAAACTTTAAAACATTTTTAAACTGCTCCATTATCCATTGGCTTGGGTTTGCTTTTTTTGACCCTAGTACACAATAATTTTGGATTCTGTAAACCGGACAAAAAGCGTTTTCATTGTTTTCTGCCTATGCCTCTAATTTCGAGCCAAGGTTGCAAGGATAGGCCTGGACTTGCCTTGTCACAGGCTACAAACTGCAAAACGCGCTTCGTTAAACATCACTTAAACATGCGCAAACACTTTCAATACACGCCTGAAAAATTACTGGTGAGCTGTTTTAATGCGTCTCAAAGAGAAAAGTTTGTTGTAAGACTCACATACTTTCTCAACGTCGCTCACGTCAACGCGTTCTTTGCGCAATTCGCTAAGCATGTTAGAGCTTAAAGTCGCGGTTGCTTATAGCATAGCATAGTACACTTACGATGTATATCGCTTATTGCACTGCTGGTGACGCTTTGAACAAATTTAGTCACACCTATGTAATTCTCTTCAGCTTAATAAGCAATAATGACATGGGCGGCAATACATCTTTTATTTAAAGCACTCGACGACAACCCCCCCAGGTACGGGTTTGGCACACACGGGGTTCCCGAGCCACCCCTGACGACCTCATGTGGGCAAACTCTAAATGGTGAGGGAGCCAGTTAATCAAAATGCCCTCCCACATTTAGGCCGTGTGTGGTGACCCTTGTGGGTGGAAACAGATATTCTGGTTGCTGTTCTCGCTACTTGGTGGCTAATCGGACAGCGGAAGCTGGAAAGTTTTTCACAGAGAGCCCGTTTACCATTCAAAAAGGGTTTGACAGGATTGCTGGTCCTGTTAAGTCGTGTACTAACACTCGTAACGGCACGCTCCTGGTAGAGGCACATTCAGCATCCCGGACGGCAAAATTGCTAATGGTCAGTATATTAGGCATTGTCAACATTGGACGGTCTCTCGAATGAAGAGATAAAGAAGAATCTTGAAAAACAGAGTGTTACATCTGGGTACCGGGTTCAAAGGAGAGTGAATGGTGACTAAAATCGGCTGTTAGATTGTACAAGTTGAGCCTTCTTCTGTAGATACGTTGCTAATTTTAACTGCCATGTGACTCATAGCTTTCTTTACATTTACTTTTTGTTCGTATTTCTCAAAATCTCTATCACTTTCACCATATCTTTCTTGATGCTATCCGTTTCTCTGCAAAATTATTCTATAAAGGTCTTCTTACACGGAATTTTTATTTCCCCTAACTCTGCATGTTTTTATTTATACTTGCGTCTTCCTCTGAACTCGTGTCATATTCAATAATTGCATCGTAATTCGCGTGCATTTTCCTTTATTATTCCTTCCCATGTTTTATTTACTTAATTTAGGTGGTAAATTAGGTTTGTGTGGGTCATGTCGTGTTTCTTTTCTTGATTTATTTCATCATTCTCTTGTTGTATTACTACCTCAGCTTTTATTTCTGGGCATAGTGGCTCATCCGATATATCATAATGTCGTGTATTTGATTTCCTTGATTTAAATTTTTTTTTCTTAATTTATCTGCAATAACTCTTTGAAGATTTCCACTAATTCTACTTGATGTATTGCTCTAGTTTCTTCTTTGTTTCAGTCCAGAAGTATAAATGTTACTCTCCATAATCAGCAACAGGACAAAGGTTCCTCTAAGATTAAGTCACACGTAGAACAACTCTTTTTAACTCCAGATTTCTGTTTCTTCTATAACATAGAATACAGGTAGTCGGGTGATCTTTTGTTCTGACATTCTTGCAGCTTATACTCTTCCTCTCTGCAATGTGCACAAATGGGTTTTTGTATCCTGGAGTATTTTACAACATTTCCATAATACTGACATTTAACACGTTAAAGACGGAGACAAAATCTTTAGGAAATATGGCTTGAAAGCCGATAGGTGCTCTCTCATTGCTTACTAAAATTTTCCTTAGTTTGGCCGAAATCTCGGCATTGGTGTACGATGACTATTTCTTCGAGTAGTCTTAAAAATGAAGTTTAATATGTTCTTCAAATTCCTTTATTGTCATTTAAGCACAATAATCTGAACGGTGCCTCAGTCCATTCCATTTGGTACATCGATCGAGTATGAAGTCTCATTTCATAACGGAACGTCCAAAGTGACCAGACGCAGGGAAAGGCTTAATCTGCTTCCTTCATTGGCGTTGTTGTCACACAGTGTCTTATGCACAACCTACGTAAATATGATATTCCGTCATGGAGTCAAATGGCACAAGTAAACATTTTTTCTTACAACTAAATGAGATTTATCAGAAAGACCATAAAATTGGAGGAAGGGATGCATTGAAGCGCTCCGGGATTATTGCCGAAGAAAAAAAAAAAGAAAAATTATAATAATAATAATAATAATAACGATAACGATGATAATAATAATAACAATAATGCATACAACCATTTCCGAACTTTTAAGACAAATACCTGTGGTTTTATTTGTAGGTTATTGGAGCCTTCATACTACATATTTATAACATAGACGTACTCTAAAATATCGTAAGTTTTCTGTTAGAGATTTTGTCGGTATCCACTTTATTATCAGGCTTATATTTCGTTAAAGCAAAACGCAATGTTTGGTACAAATATTATACTGTATAGCATTAGAATATGTCAAACAATAGCTTTTGAGCCTTTGAGTATTAATTTATATTAAAGATTGGTAAATGTGTAATTTATTTTGATGATATCGTTTAATTTGTGGGGTTTAAAGAATAATCGTTATTTAATTTATTGTGTTATGTAACTTGTAGGGTATACTTATGACTCTAACTAGTTTTTTCCCCTCCTTGCAGAAATTCTCAATCAATCTGTATATAAAACTCAATGACATTTATTTTGGAACATAGAATATTAACATATGTTTTACTTAGGTGTAATGACGACAATGAATGTGACCGTGGTTTGCGAATGGCTACCCAGGGCCGAAGCCCCCTTACTCTAGACTCAACAGGGAGTACAAGACTCCGTGGCTTTTTCCATTAGGGCAATATCTGATTTCTTAAAGTGCCTCCCGGCATGGGAACGTACCGGAACGGAAGTGGATACGCCACTTACGCGCGTCAACCCATAAGGGAAGACTACCGAATCACCTTGGTCGTGCCGACGGACGTCTAGCATACCGTCTACTAGCTATCCAGGCTAGTGCCGGAGGACATTGAAATGTCTACAGAACCCCGTCAAGGCAAAAGCCGAGACATACACAATTACCCATGGGTAGTGGGACCACTGCCACGTCGAGTCCAACCCAGTCCGAACAGCTCCCCTTCGGGAGGGGCTCGAATGTTCGGCCCGACTACTTCTGGTCACGTCAGAAGTATCACGGGTGCTCGGGGTAAAAAGGAATTTTTGTATCATAATATATAAAAAGAAGTTTTGACCGTCATAATATGTAAAATCTAAATCGAAAAAGCATTAAAGCAGCCATTAATTTGCTGTAATTCACTGAGGCACTACGCCTGATAACAGCTCTGTGATGTGAACTCTTGAACGAGTAAATGCTCGTTTCCCACGCGTGGGCATATGAACCAGAAACTCAACCATAGTTCGGTATATTCGCTGCTGGGTTTCAAACGAGTTGAACTGGAAGAAACGAGTTATCGCTTTATATACTATATGAAATGGTCGAGTAAAGAGCGTTTACTTATCAGTTCTAATTGGGGATACATGAAGCTTGTTACAAGCCCTACAGGCAGCACTTGCACGCGGTCTGGCTTAGTTTTGACTGTGACTTCTGTTATTGTGGTTGCGCTCTGCCAAAGTATCTCCCCCATTAAAGCGCACTCTTTGCTGAACAGCCTTTAAAAATGTGATTCTTCTTAAAACAATATTTTTTCTAAGCGAAAATATGTCTTGTGTTTAAGGAACATTCCGTAAAGGTAGTACAAAAACTCGCATTTGATAAATATGAAGAGAATTGTGAGGTCTTGTAAGTATTTAGTAACCATGTGCTAAATAGAGATGTCTATAATGCATTTAAAAAAATGAGGATTCAGCTTTAAAAATGCAGATGTAAAAATTGGCTAATTTTTTAAGAATGAGAACAAATGTAAAGCATAAATACCATTGGCAGCTTGATTTCCTTGGATCAGTAATAGGAGACAGAATATCTTCATGTTTAGCGAAATTGTTTTGCTCTACTTCAAATAACTGCTGAGAATAGGGATGCAGACATCAAATGTTTGCCTTTTCACCAGAAAACCTTTTGAGAGGCTAACTTCAAAATATAAAACAGTTAAACTTTAGAGGGAGATATGCGCCTTATACTGACAAGATAGTCAGTCATCTGTTTACATTGATATGACTATTACAGCCAGAAATATACTGAGGTGTATGCTGCTGACTGCACTCACCCCATAAAACCTCACCTAAAGACCAAGCGGCAGTATATCAGTTCTGCAATACTGGTGTGGGATCTCATTCTAAAAGAGGTGTATTGCGTGTTTTCTGTAGTGTTTAGCGCCCGCTTTTACTGCAATGGCAGCGCAACTGTGTACTTTTTTTTTTTTTTTTTTTTTTTTCAAAACTGCACGGTCAGAAACACTTCATAGTGTCCGGCACTTTCTGGGAAATCTCTCTGGGTACATTATGTAGCCTAATTCACAGAGAAATAAGATATGGAAGCCTTCTGTGCCTTTTGCATAAGTTTCACGCAAAGTTGCCTCTTTACCGAAAAGCGTTCGAGAAACTTTACTTTTCTCAAATAATATTTGAGAAAACACATTATTTCAAAATAGGATCCACTTTTGTAGGTGGACCACACTTCATTAAGAAACTCCATTGTTTCTTCTTTCCCAATTATGTGGAGTAGACCTTTGTATGTACTATCTTTCACAAAAGTAAACACCCACCTTTTGTTTGACCGCGCGAAGGATTACCTAATTCTCAGGCGTTCCTGTATAGGTAGTATGGCAATGAAAGCTGCGGTATATATCTTTGTTCTAGATAACCTTCTCTTTTCATCCCCTAAGTAAATGTAACAATTCATATTAGGTAACCAGAGCGCAATCTCCCTGCTGAGTGGTTGCGTCGCTATCCTTGAATTTAAAAGTACCACCAGATGGTGGTTCGGTCCTCAACTTCCGGGTGTTATTTTCTAAAACGGGAACGCTAACAAACGTCTTTAATTCCTCGAGATTTGCTTTTTTCATCAGGAACGCAGAATTAGAATAAAGGCACGCTGACAGCCAGTTAATGGGGCCATGGCACCATTGTATAATGCTTAGAAATAAAAAAATGGCAACGCCGCTGGCTGCAAAGGTTGCTTCATCTTCAAGCATTCCAGAAAAGTATTGTGCTCTGTTTAATAAGTCATTAATTAATTTATTTTCTGGTATTCCCTACTTTGAACAATGTGTCTTGTGACTTAATACATTTTTAAACTGTTAAATGCTTTCTTATGCTGTACACTATATTAAATTTATTTGTTTTCGATACTTTTCTCACATTACCACATAAATAACAATAAAGACATGTAATAACTTCTTTTGTTTTTGTGGCCTTAACATTTTAATTTCCTCTTTATCAAGAGAGACCTTACAATATGAGAGACATAAGTGCTTCCTTATATCCATTGTAAGCTAATATAAACATTAACAATGCATGACGAAATAACTGCTTTAACCTGATAATAGTATTCGAGAATTATAGACAGATGCCTTTGAATGCCAGTGTTTAAAGGACAATATTGATTTTGGGAGGAATGTTTTAGGCTTGAGGTAGGATTATTTCCCTGTTTTATTTGCAGTATTTGCAATTTATACTTTATAGAGCATTCAGTTGGAAAATATTAATCATATTGCAGCCTTCGTAAGATAGCAGCAAATATGACAAGCTATGCGAAATAAAACTAAGCATGTAATTTGCTTCTGTAAATAAAGAGTTTAATAGAAAGAAGCTGCATTGAGCTGTCAAATTTATATTTTGCACAAAAAACGTAAGAAGTTATAAAAACAAGAAGAAAAAAAAAGGCAAGCGTTATATTGGATTGGATGCAGTTCCCAACTTATCTGGTATTCGACAGTAACACAATTGTACCATCTCAGCTATTAAAGTCGCAGGCTCTGCTATTGCTCATTTAACTTATCTTTGAATGCAAAGCACCTAACACTAGGAGGTTTCACTTCAGTCCATTACTTAATCGAAACACAATAACAATACACTTTCTGCACGTGTATTGAAGTTGGTTTTGCAATATTTGCCCGTTAGTTTGCAATGAATGCTAAAATATTGGTTTCCAAAACTGCGATGTGAGCGAATGCCCTGTTGAATAGTAAGGGAAGGGGAACATATGGCAAAATTCATTCTCATACTACGTGAGCAGGAACGCCTGAGAATTAGGTGACCCTTCGCGCGGTCCAACAGAAGATGGCATTTACTTTTGTGAAATATAGTACATACAAAGTGTGTATGAAACTATTTACCTAAGTTAAGTAAGTGTTGTGGTGAGACTCATTATTTTGGAAACGTTATACAAAAACATTAGGCAACTTATACGCAAGAATTTTAACTTCAGATTGTTAACGTTCGTGATTTACAAATACACTGCCATTCAGTTTTGACGTTATGCACTGTAGCATAGTTCGGTAAAGATACCCCTAACTAAACAGAAATAGTTTTCGGAGCAGAAACCTCGACGCAATAGTTTCCATAAATCTGATGTCCTGAGATGCCTTAGTTAGAGAGCAGCCCTACAGTTAATTATAGGGCAAAATATATTAATTTCGCTGTATTAAGGGTTTATTCGTCCAGAGCAGACTAAATAACATGCCAAAATTTCCATTTTGAAGAAAAACAAACTTAATTATAAGATTTCTACACCATACACATATTTAATATTTGGTAACTAAATTATCTACTATAAACCAAAATTAAAATGTTTTTGCAAATTGGAATCATTCGAATTGCTCGGTTAAATTTCGCGAAGGTGTCATTCTGGTCATTCAGCAGTAATATTTTAAAAATAATTTTTTACATATTTCACTCCCACTGTACTCTTCGAATGAAGAAAATCCAACTTAAGGGAATCATATTTCGATTTATTGCAAATGAAGAACATATGAATGAAAAGATATTTTGTACTATACTGAGTTCGTAGATATAATGCTTTTCCGGGAACCAGCTAGTCTGCCCCATTGCACCAACCAAACCATAAATAGCTTCCACTGGTGAGGCACCGGTGGATGGTTTACTGGAAAAACCTTGCACAGAAGCTCCTATTTGAGTCTTGCTGCGGCTAGCGGACCGAGAGGTTGTCTATCCGCTGTGTTGCGCGTAATCGAGCGTTAAGGAACGTAAAATAGATTGTTTTGTATAACTACTAATGGCACCGCAGGCGGTGACACTGGTGATACATGAATGAAGATGGAGCACCGGTGGAATGCGATGGCGGGGGAAACCGGAGAACCCGGAGAAAGCCTGCCCAGCGCCGCTTTGTCCACCACAAATCTCAATGCGGTCTCTTGGGATCGAACCCGGGCCATCTAGGTGAGAGGCGAATGGTCTAACCACTCGGCCACGGCGCGGACCTTGTTCTGTATGACGCTATAGTTCTATAAGGAAAGAAGTTCTAATAATGGAGGAAATGCAAATATCATTTCGAGGAGCTGAACGTCGGTCTAGCGCGATGGAAGTGCATGACAGGATTCGCGACTACATGAAAATGCCACCTGATACATTGCAGTTTCATTTTAGAGAAAAATCAGTTTTTATAAAATTTATATCTGTAACGCACTATGAAATATATTTACGGCAATTTCAAGGGGCTGCAAAGTTCAGTTGGTGAGAATGGTGAAATACTAACTGTAAATATTGGGCCAGCTGACTGCCGTATTGTAAATGTCCGGGTTTTCAATTTAGTCCCTGAGATCACTCACACTTTTATAGAACAGAAATTTTCACAATATGGAAAAATACTAGAGGTTCAAAAAGAACAATGACACGCATGTTATAAGTACTCCGTCAAGTCTGGTGTTCGTTGTGTACGAATGGAATTAAAAAGAAAATTCCACCTACAATAGTAGTGCGTGGGTTTCCTTTTGGTGTGACATATATAGAATAACCGCAAACTTGCTATGTCTGTGGGGAAGCTTCTCATTTTCGCTCACACTATCCATACAATAAGTCTGTACTGCCTGTTTCTGTCTCGCGCAGTGCTGTGTTGCTCAGCGATGTAGTGAGAGGACAAGCTAGCGCTCGGGTGGCAGAGGAATGTAAACAAACAGTAGATGAGTGGGCCCACTACTGAAGCTAACTCCGGAAGCACTTGTCTTCTCGGTCTGGAAGCCTGCCGAAAAAGTTTCCACGGGTTTCAGGAACACACGTTCATGCCGTTGAAAATGACTAACTACATCTTGGACTGTGCTCACTATACCTGCCTTGTTTTACTTCTGGCCTGTTTTTTGGTTGTCTTGCGCACCTTTGCCATGGTCAACATCAACTCACTACGCTGCAGTGCCAAACAGGCTCTGTTACGTGATTTTGTGCGGACCGAAAATTTAGATATAGTTTCCCTCCAAGAAGTCAATATAACTGACTTTGGCTTTATGCGTCCACAGTACAGTTGTGTGGTGAATGTTGGAGAACATATGCGTGGTACTGCTATTTTGTACAGAGCAGGTTTGACGTTTGCCGAGATAGAGTTGCATCCTAGTGGACGTGTTATAAGTGCTAGAATGGACAACATGATGCTGCTTAACCTATACCTGCCTTCTGGTAGTGATAGACGCCAGGAGCGAGAACTATTTATAACCAACATTCCATCCTATTATTTGAGATGGAATTATGCACCTCTTTTAGTAGGTGGCGACTTCAATTGCATGTTACATGCTAAGGATCAGCGTCCTGGTTATAACAAGTCCTTGGCATTGGATCAGCTGGTAACCTGGCTACGTCTTTGCGATGTTTGGGAACATATGCACGCTACGTCTGTAGATTTTACTTATTGTCGAGCGAACTGTGCCTCAAGGATAGATCGTTTCTATCTAAGCGCTCAGTTCAACTCTGATCCACGCTGTGCGTGTTTTGCCTGTGATCTTTACTGACCACCATGCCGTCAAACTGCAATTATTCGCTGATAGTCTTATTGCGCTATATGGCAGAGGATATTGAGAATTAAACGCAGCCTTATTACATGACACCATTATTGCCGTTAATTTCACCAAGTTGTGACCAAATCTTCAGGGTAAAGCTAGACGCTGCCCTCTGTCGGTGGTGGAGAAATGGCGACGTATATTTAAGCCTGGTATTACGACCTTCTTCAAGAACAAAGGTCGTGCGAGGGCAATTGAACGACGTCACACCTTATACTTTTACCAAGAAACATTAATGGGTCTGCTCTCTAGACAGCAGAGTCGCCAGGACGTATGCCATCACCTTCAAGCTGTGAAGCGGAGGTTCGTGGATATACAGCAACATATTATGGCGGGAACTATGACACACTCGCGAACTCACCACTTCGTCGTTGCACAGGACGAAGATTCTTTGTTTCATACCATTAAGGAAAAGTGTCATGGTAGTGGTCGTTACATCCATGCTCTTCTGACACTATAAGGCGCCAAGGACAGCTCTGTGCCTCAAATCCTACAGACTATCCATACGTTCTATAGCACCATGTTTGACACCACAGGGCCTATGCAATGACGCCATGGGGGAGCTCTTCCAAAATGTTGACAAAGGTATAACTGTCGAGGAACAGTGTTCCTTAGAGCAGCGATATTCTGCCACAGTTACTGCACACCATTAATTCCGCTAACCTCCATTCCTGCCCAGGAGAAGACGGCCTGACGTTTTCCTTCTACAAGACCTTTTGGATTATCAAAGTAGAAGTTGTAGAGTTGGTGAATGAGATCTTTATTGGATCGAACTGTTACCCTGGATTAGCAGATGGCAATGTCATCTTAATCCTGTTTAAAGTGCTTCAGAAATTCAAACTTCAGCCGTTGCTAATTTCTGCAATAGAACTCTCTACAGTGAGCTGACTTCGAAGGGGCATGTCAATGGATACTTCAGTAAGCCTATAAAGCTTACTAGCTCTGTACGCCAGGGTTGTCCACTTTCGATGATTTTCTTCTCCCTCTCTTTAGAACCCTTTTTCGCTATCTTTCGGCTAAGCAGATTGGGACTGTCCTTCCAGCTCGATTATTTAGTGCAAGGGCTTCTGATGATGACGTCACGCTATTCATCCGTAGGCGCTAGGCTTTACCCTTGGTGCATACTGCCATCACACTTAATGAGGCAGCTTCCAATGCCAAAATGAACACCGCAAAGTCGCAACTGCTCCCTCTTGGATCGTGGCCGACTGATCACACATTTCTCGATATCCCGCTACAATAGAATGTCAAGATTCTTGGCATCACCTTCTCTAAACCGTTTACATCATTGATTGCTCGCAACTGGGATCACAAAATAAATCTTATATGGCTGAATACCACTGCACATCTCGGTTGGAACTTGAACCTTCTACAGGAAAGTGTGGCACGTCAAACAGTTTGTTTTGGCAAAATTATGGTATGTGGCGCAGGTACTACCCATGCCTGAAAAACACGTCTACCCAGTTGAGCGACTTGTTGGATACTATCTATGGAGAGCACAAAAATTTCATGTTGCTAAAACCCAATTGAGGCGAAAACGTAACGAAGGAGGCTTAGGTTTAATTGCAGTGGGACCGAAGAGTAAAGCGTTTCTTGTAGAATCTATTATACTTGCCACTAGGGGATATGGAGAGGAACAAGAAATAGCCTTTTTAGAACCTTTCAAGAATTCCGTTGGAACTCCAGTTTGGGCTGTTCCTGCGGGTTCTAAGAGAGCACTCCATGTTTTGAATGGCATCGATGGCGATGCCCTGCTCCAGCAAACTAGAGGACTATTAACTGAGCTCTACAAGCTTTTCGTACAGTGGCTACTTGCACCAATTCATGTGGTGGATAAAATGCCTAACAGACCCTGGTGTCAGGTTTGGCGGAACATCCATTTGCGCAACATAT